>JARHVA010001954.1:1957500-2025000 GCA_037957365.1 Torreya grandis
TCCAAGACTTTAATATTTTCTATTTTCATTTCATTTTAAAATTATATCTTGATATAAAGATGTTTGGTTTTATTTTATAGGTGCCATATTGTCTACAAGAGGTATTATTCTCTCAAAATTTTGAACAAGGTGTTTAGGAACTTTAAGATACTGCCAAGCCATTAATGGCCACCAAAACCATGTTTACTATTCAATTTTTAGTTTCAAACTTTAATTTTTGTTTCATGTGATAGAGTATAATAAATTAAGGAGGGTTAAATTTTTGTTCAACTCATCTTGTGGCTTCTAAGAGCCCACAAAATATATTAAGGCTAAAATGACCTCTTCTTGAGAAAAATGTCATATACTGAAAAATATGAACATCTAATCTCTTCAATCATAAATCTAAAAATCATTATGCTAAAATAAATGGAATCTTAGAGAAGTCTATTTTCCAAAAAAATATTTTTTTGAGAAATTATTGACTTTAAAATTTAGTAAAAATTATAAATGTGAACTAGCCCCTTTTAGGTCTAAAGGAAAGAATAAAAATTTGAGCATATGGAAATAAATTTTTTTTCACTATTGTAGAAAACACAAACTAACATTATTATGACCATTTAATTTAAATATTAAATTCATTAAAATTTATTTTTATTACATTTTTTATTTTCCTCTTTTGACTAGAATTACAAATCAAGACAACAATGCTTGTAAGTTCAATGCATACACTAATATTTTTTCTCAATATTTACAAACTAAACTATTATATATCAATGGATTCTATTTTTTTTTACATTTTATTAAATTTTTACAATATAATGTAAATAAAATATTTTTCAAACCAATTTCCAATGCAATCCCATAAGGCCAATCCAAAGAGTGACTTGTCTCCCATCCTTCTTCCATCATTAGGTGTTTGACCTAGGAACCCATATGCTTAGGAATCCAAAATAGGACCATAAGTTTCACCAATAATACTAGGTAAGGTAAGTGTATGCTAGGGGAAAATATTGAAAATAAAAATAGATGGCTCAACCTAAAAATCTTCCTTACAATAAGGGGCTCCCACTAACACACAATAAAAAAACCACATAAAAAAACCAAAGATCATAAATATATAAAATTTATAAGATATATAATGAAATAAAAAGGAATTTAAAAAACTAAATTATACTCTATAATTACCCATTATGGACAATATTTTTTAATCTCCACACTATGGGTTGGGAGAATGAGGACTTTCGAATGCCTTTGATTGCCTAAACCCTTGTCCATATCTATGGGAATACTTTGGAAATATTTTTTAACTATTTATCAAACCATATGAAATACATACAAATATGAGGAATTTTTAACATATTTACCATGCCCAAAACCTACTCAATGAAAACATAAAATAAATACACAAGCTAGGCCCATTCAAGAATTATAACTTTAAAATTTCAAGTCACAAAAATGGATGTCAAAATGGTGTAGCTACATCTGTATAGAAGTCAAAATTTTAAAAATATTATATAATTTTGGTTTTAATTGGTATTATAAGGTATTTTAGGGTCCATTAGGAGGTGTTTAAATCAATATGATTCCAAATCTTGGTCATTTTATTTTAATTTCAATTTCTCACAAAAAACTGCTATTTCAAAAATTTGAATTTGTATTAAGTGTTTTGATATTGTTATCACCTTTTAGTGGGTGTAAAAATCATGATACTATATTATGAAATGGTATTTATGGTATATTAATAATTATTAATTGTATATTAACCCTCAACTCAACTTAAACCCCAATATAGATGCATCCAATGTAGGTGGAAAGCTAAATCAAGTATGTTTGGATGAGTTGTAAAGTGTTAAGAGATTATTGCTACATGAAAGAAGAATAAAATAAGATTAGGAATCTAGTAATAAAACCATTATAATATCAGGAGTCACTATTTTAAAATTGGTATAAAATTGAAACCTTTTGGCACTATTCATACCTTTTTTCCATACCTTAAGAGTCACTTTAACTTTATATTAATTCATAAAGCTAAATAATTTAAAATGTACATGCCAAAAAAACTCTTAAAAAATCTTGGTGTCCATAGGCTCAATTATGGAAAACAATAAAAAAAAATAGGGTAAACCAAGTGGCCATACATCTCCTTTAAAATACATAAATAATAAGGAAAGAACTATTTCAAAATAAATAAATAAATAAATAAATAAATTCATGGGTGAAGTGGGTAGACCTATCTTAATTAATCCACTTGATACCAAACAAGGAAGCCTTGTAAAAGTGCAAGGAAACCTCCTACAAGTGCCTTGTTGTAATTAAACTTCTTCAAAACCAAGCCCTTCCTTCTCTTTCTCCAAGTTCTTTCCTTCTCCTCAAGCTCTGAATCATCTCTCAAAATGAAAAATGAGAAAAAATCATTCAAATAAATGATTTATCTTATATCATATAAAAGGATCTAATGGTAAATATCCAATAGGAAGGTGGCACTTGTTTATTCTCATTCCTTGGCCTTAGTAAAAAATTCTTCCCCCAAGTAATAATTCCTCTTAAAATCCATGTGGGAAATCAAGACCTACCCATAATCATAAATTTTATATATTACCCATGTCATAAATGGTCATTTGGTTTATCCTATAACTTATTCAACACTCCAAAAATGTATAAGTCCATCCCTTTGGTCAAACAGTTCTTAAATACACCTACAAACACCTGTACTTCACTTTTTACCAACTTGAAAATAAGGGTCTATTTTTTCCGTCCAAGTTTTTCAGTAAGAGAAAAATAAAGTGGGTTAATTATTTACCTTTATAAAATCAATATAAAGTTAAAGTGACTCCTAAGGTATGGAAAAAAGGTATGAATAGTGCCAAAAGGTTTCAAAAAGATAATGACTCAAAACTAGTTAACAAGAAATAGATTAGATTAGATTTTAATTGTAGGTGTCATTTAGGACACTACTTAATTAATTCCATTGGTGCACCTAGAATATGTGTAATCCTATTTCCATTTCTTTCCCTCCTATCACTTGCATCATTTCACCCATAAAACTACACTATCATATATATCCAAATCAACTAAATGTAAATATATCAAATAACATCAATAAATACACAATGCAAATGTAAAAATATATCAAAGTACATCTCAATAAAAACTTGAGGTAATTTCAACATGTTAACATATGTGAATATATCAAATAACATCAATAAATACACAATGAAAATGTGAAAATATATCAAAGTATATCTCAATAAAAACTTGAGGTAATTTCAACATGTTAACATACAAATATATATATATATATATATATATATATATGTATATAATAATATATATATATATATATATATATATATATATATATATATATATATATATATATATATATATATATATATATACATATATACATATATTAATATATATGTGTGTATATATATATGTATATATATATATGTATATGTATATATATATGTATATACATATATATGTATATATATGTGTATATATATATGTGTATATATATATATGTATATATATATATAAATATATATATATAAATATATATATATATGTATATATATATGTATATGTATATATATATACATATATATATACATATATATATATATGTATATATATATATATATATATATATATATGTATATATATATATATATATATATATATATATATATATATATACACACACTCAAATCACATGCTACATAAGTATTATTTCTACTAGAAATATTTTACAATAAGCATCACAATGAATAACTAAAATCATCTACAACTAGCAATTGGATGATACACATGTAAGAAAATTAACAACATCACATACATAAATTACACTATCTAAGTCATAATATAATAATCATCTCATGTGTTAAATAATATAAAGATTATGTCTCATCTGGACATAATCAAAATAATAAAAAATCTAAAAACTAGCATTGTGAAAAGTTGTCCTCATAGGCTCACCCACTTATAGGGTCATTCCTTGATTTTTAATTTCAAAAAAATTCAGTTATAATTAGATTTAAGATTTAATAAATTAACATTGATTACTTCATTTTCATTTTAGGTTGAATGGAGCAAACTACACATTCAAATTTTGTCCCAAATATAATGTGTGTTGTACACACTCAGGTACATTAATTTTCTTTTTTATGCTTTAATTTCAATACTAGAGTAAAATGGGGGAATTTTTAGACACTAAAATCTTTAATTATATACTTTTTAAAATTATTTTTTGACCTAAATTCACCTCAAGTGTATTTTTAAAACACATACAGATCTCTTTCACCCTTATCTCATATTACATGCTTTCACAAGTCTAACTTTCTTATTTTTCTATAAATCACCTTCAAGAATTCTCTCGTCTGTTCCAAACTATTAAGAATTAATACTTAGACATCTCTAGATATTTAGATCAATCTTATTCTCTTTTGGAAAAAAACTAATAGAATTAGAGGGTTCTAAAATTTTGGTTCCATCCAAGTCTAATGGTCCTGCCCTGTGCCAAGAAATAATATCTTTTTAAATTATAATATTTCTTATGGGTCAAATCATACATTTTTAATTTTACTAGAATGAGAAATTAACCAAAGAGTCACATGTAAATACATAATAGGTCTAAGCTTATTATCCATATATAAATCACTTATCATGCATACTCAAACAATTGCACATTTAAATGGACTACCCTATTATTTAATATTCATCCATCAGTACCAACAATTAGGTCAAATATAATTCACATCAAAGATAATATTTTTTTTCATTTTCCAAGAACTGAAAGATAGATCACAGGTTATGTACATTCAATAATAAATATTTCATACATTCACCTAATGGAGATATTTACATGTAATTTAACTTCCCTATTTAGATTATTGGATATGTAGGTATAATTAAACCATTCATGAAGAGTGTCAAGATTAGTTTAACCCAATTTATTTTACATTTTACAAACGAAAATCTAGTGTCAAAACCTGACATAGGGTTTTAAGAGAAGAAATGTTTCTAGGTATTGCACACACAATCAGTCCTCAGGATCACACACATAGAAAAAAGATAAGCAAGTGTAGTGTCATATGCAAAAAAAAATAAGAAAAATATATAGGTAATAACCAATTATATTTAGTTTCTAGTGTTATATAGTTTTGACCATTGACTAATAGTTATGCCAAGAGTTATACCAAGGTATGCCCATAAGTGTAATTCTTTATCTTAGTGATGCATAGTCCATATTATTTCATTTATTATAATGTATATTTAATATCACATTGAATATACATACATATGGTCATAAGTACTTAATAATGCTAATTATTAACACATTTTAAACCACATGACTTGTACACCAACGCATAAATCTTATTTACCATTCCTCCTAACCATTCATATGTATGTGGGATCAACCCTTTGTTTGTCTTTACTAATATATGGAACTTTTAATGCTAAAGTTATCTAAAATAACATTCATACTATACAAAACATAGGAAAACTATAGTGTTTCTTTCTATATATGTCCTCACTAAGTAGATAAGAGCATAGTGTACCCCAATCCACTTATAGTGACCACATCCCATGATAAATACTAATAAAAATTTTAAATTCAAAGCATCATTTTGGGTATTCCCACATGTTTCATAAGGTTAGATAAAGTAAATTTTCAATATATTTTCGTATAAATATATGTCAAGAGCCACTCATTATCCCCACTTGATATTCACTTGGTTCAAGCGTACACACTTATGCACATTGAGATAAATTGCCCTACTTTATGTAAATTTTGAATCAATCTAATTTAAACTTTTAGGTTTTTAGCTATGTAAATCCTAAATTATATTAAAGGGATAAGATGCATAAATTAGTGAATACTATGCAATAAATAACTATTGATTTGTTATAAATTTTGACATTTTTTGAATTTTTCTAAAAAGTAATATGTGAAAATATAGACTTATTTGGAAAATGACTATTGCAAAATATCTAGGTTCTAAAAATTAGGTTACAAATAGGTCTAAGTGTCATCAATAGGGTCCCTAGGTTTGATTCTTCACTAGATAGTAGTGTCCCACCTAAATATTAGTGCCATGATACTCTAGTGTAGTCAAAATATGTTAGTGTCCTTTTTGCATGACTGTTCCTATTTTATAAGAGTACATGCACCTATGTTTTTGGGTTCTATTATTATGCACAAAATATATATAACTTTGTATTATGATTGGAATATCTAATTTAGAGTGTAAAACTTAACCCTAATTTTAAGTATAACATGAGTTAAAAATGTGTGTTTATTTTTAGGATAGGCTGGACATCCTCAACACCCCATTATGAAGAGATTTGCCTACATACCAATACTTTGAAGAGGGATCAAACCTAATGTATTTATTCCACCTAATGCCTGGTGTAAGTGCAAGTGAATTCTAGAATAAGAGTGGTATTAAATTCTTTGAGTGTGCTTGAGATTTGAAATCATCTAAATCTAGGCTTAGGGTAGTTGTATATGGTATTATGCAAAAGTAGGGAAGAATAAGGAATAACTACCTTGATTTTGTTCAATTTATTTCTTATTTAAATAAGATTTTTGTATATATTTTCTATATAAAGGATAGAGGTCTAATAATCTTGTAGTTATAGTGATCTGTAGTTTGTGTGCATAATAATATATACTTAGGCTAAATGTAGGAGGGGAAAAAATTTGAAATGATATTCGTTCAAGAGAGTTAGGGAAAGGGAAACTAGCTCCAAGTTGGGGAAATTATCACCATATGGATTTAGTCTGCTTAATGTGGTGCTAGTGTCTAGTTGGCAGGTTACTAGGCACAATGGGTTAAGATCTATGAATGTATTTTTGGGATTGCATTTGAAATGATTGGATATACCTTTGGTTTACACAATGGCTAAAAAAGTGTGATAGAGGCTCTAGGATAGGTCTAGGGATAATATAGGAATAATTTATCTTAACAAACACTCTTAGCATCCAAATGCCACTTATAGGTGATTACATGTATTCCCCCTTTACACTAGAAATGCAACAAAGTGAAATGACTTGTATAAATGAAAAAGAAGTGCACCTAGACTTATCTAGGAAGTTAAGCTCATGTAGCTAAGTTTGAGTATATGAAACTAGATATGAATATATGAAACATGATCCAAAGTAATGAACTATTATGAAATATGCAAAAATTAATCCTTAAGAAATTATCAAAATTAAAAGACTATGTTGAATAGAGTAGCTGAATAAAGCTAAGTAAAGAGATAGGAAAGAGGAAATGAACAAATACACCTCATTGGGTACATAAACCAATGCATGAACTTGGTGATAACCTATGTGTGTGAGTGTACATAGTGATCAGATCATTTAATATCTTGTACTAGGCTGATATCTCTCTCAATCCTCATATGTGGGTGGTTCAAGAACTCAATCTAGTTTTAACTCCATCATTACCCACCTTTGCTTGATGGATCGTGACCTATGAAAAGCTTAGGTAAGAATGTAAGTGTGTCTAACCCTTTCATTTGGGTGTATCAACAAGTAATATATTACTCCATAATTTCCCACTCATGTGAAATAGATGCATCTAAAATTGAACTATGTAAAGTGTTGAAAGTATCTAACTATGTATGTCAACTTTGTGGCTACTCAAGTACATTAGGTAGATCTGGTCTACTTGGGAATGCCAACCACTATAGATGGATTAAGTCATGAAAATGGTGATAACCTATAATTTGATAGTAAGTGTATAAAATGTAGATAATGACATGGAGTTTTCCATTCCATCTAATCAACTTGTGTGTAATTGAGCATATGGAAACTATGTGTCATGCATATTCCCCCAATATTATATCTAAGTATATTGATTCTAAATTGAGTATGTAATAACTATATTTGTGTATATGAATTGAATTTGGGAGTGATCATGCCATTTATTATGCCCCCAATCTAAGCAACTAGTATGAATCTAAGTTGAAATGAGTGTATCTGAGTAAAATATAAACATAACTATTAAATCTATGATTATATCTATGCAAATATATACTATAATTGGTGTACTATTTTGGATAATCTATACTACCCTAAAGCTAGGGCTAATAGATAGTAGTGACATGTATTGGATAGTAGTACCTTATGGTGCTAGTGTCTTAATATAGGGACTAATTTTTGTCTGGTCTAAAATTTAGGTGACTGAACTACTTTTTGAGTCCCTATTTTTTCATATGTCTGATTTGTATCTAATTTTTAAAACTGAATCTATGATTAAAATAATATATGAATAACAATGTAGGAGCTTGATCTCTATGATAGACCCCTATACATGTCCCCTCTTTTGAGGTTAGTTGTGGAACCTATGCAATAATTGTCCTCAAAATAAAATAGCTCTGCAAAATGTGTTAGCCAGAGCATATATGATAATTACATGATATTCCAATATAATGTGTAAACATAATGTTTGAATTTAAAATAATCTAATCATAAGTATGAAATGTAAGATGTATGTTGTAATTTAGTATTGTAAATGGGTCTCAAGATAGATGTAATCAATGTGTATAAAAATAAATTTGACTAGCTACCTAGGGGGATAGGGCATGATGTCTATTAAGACACCCAAGTAGGAAGGGTAGATGAGTGAGGTCCCTCATGGTATAGAAAACTGGTGTGTGTAACAAGAAGAGATAAGTGTCATGGTGAAGATGCATATAATAAATCATACATACAAAGCACATGAGACATGCAAAATTAGGCCAAGGGGTCACAATACAAGAGACATGGGAACATGCCACTAAATTTAATAATGGAAGACATAGAAGGACATGTTCAAATGTCCACATACACAAGCAACAAGCAATTTGGATTAGAGCCACATAAAAGGACATGTTTAAATGTTTTCATATACAATCATGAAATCAAAAGGGATATGGGCACATATCCAAGACATACAAACAAATAAGTGACATAGAGAGAAAGAGTAATGACATATTCAAATCCCATAAAAATGGAAGAAGAATTAAACATAATCAACTCTAAAATAGGAAAGCTAGAAATGAAAGCATGTATAACTATGTAGTAAAAATATGTGTAAATTTTAGGATGTACATATTTTGAGTATAATTAGTGACAGTCAACAAAAAAATTGAGAAATGAGTACCAATGATCAATATCAATATGTATCAATGCATAAATTTTAAGGTATAAAATGTAAGGATGAAATTTGGTGATAGTAACTGTGTTTGAGATGCTCAGAGTGGGAAGATATATCAAATTAATAAACTTGGATCGATATATATGCCCTTAGTGGGTAGATGATAGTAAGTCTGGATCAATTTAGTAAATTAGAGTCTTATATGTAAATTTTAATCACTCAATAAGAACAAGTGAATCATACATGTATGATAAAACTAACTATACTAAGATAGCTAGCATATGTAATATTTGGAAAGTAGTAGAAATTTAAACATAACTATGCATACAATTTTCAAATTTTATGTCTTATGAGTAATAATTAATGTTTTTATATTTTGACATGTTATATTATTTTTTGGATATAATATATGTAAAATCAAATGGAAATAAACTATGTACAAGGAACTAGAGAGAGAAGGAAGTATGTACAAGGAAATACTAAAAATGTAAATGAAATATAATACAAGCAAAGTGTAATGTATCTATAGACCCAAGATCACATCCATGGGATCTAGATAATCAAATTGTGGAAAATCATGAAGTGTTAGATATTGAATCTTTCCAAACTCAGATAAGTTATCTTCATCATAATCATCATAACAATCTATACATATCAGTGGGGACTTATCCTTGACATGATTTTGGAGTTCGTGCATTTGAATGACATTATATTCAATAGTGTAAATTTAATCTCATGTGGTCCTAGGGTAAACCACATTATAACCCAAATTATTTGTGTGAAACCTTTGGTTCTCATCTATGTCATCATGTAATATGTGAACCATGTGTCCAATTTGAGTGAATATCAATCATCTATCTAATTGACCAACTATGACATCCATATCCTATAACCATGTACTTCCAAGTGTAACTTATATGTGAGTTTACCTACTCAAAATGAATAATAAAGTATTGGCCATCCTGGGTACATATGTAATTGGTAGTGTAATATGTCCAATATAATCTTGATAGTGTATAACATGCTATAGTCTACTCTCCTAGTAATCAATGTGGTGTAAAAATGCTAAAGTGCAAGTGTTAGGTTCAAATTACTCATCTATAGCCACATGGGGAACATATTATCTACTAAAATAATATGTATAGTCAATGGATCATGTCATGAATATCTATATCGATGATGACTCTATCATAGTTCTCATATCAATGAAAGAGCTCATATTACTAATGGTGGTGGTGCTTCTAGAGGTGGAGGCTATATAATATAGATAGTTCCCTTATTTTAAATTTATTTAGTTTATGTTGAAATTATGAGCATGTATTTTTATCATGTCCTATGAGTCTATAAAAGTGGAAAAAGGGTTACCCTTCCTATGGTTACAATCTACTAACTAATCTATGCTAGACTATGGGTAACATCATCAATCATAGTACCTATAAGATATAATAAGGTCTATCCTATAAAATCCTTATTTGAATATATATGAATGAATTAATATCCATGGATGTGACCATATGTATTGAATGGATCAAGGGATTTGTTGCTAACTATATCTAAATATGAGATCACATATCTATAGGATCCTGAGTAAGTGATGCCACTAGTGTAGGGAGATGTATAAGTGTCTTTGAATTATCTATGTACTCTCCTAATCCCACTATTGAAAAATTAATACCACATAAATAATAGTCAATATCTATAGCTATTTTATCATCCTCTATAGTGTCCTAAGAATTTGTGTTGAAATTATTAATTTAAGCCTCTTATGAATTAACAAGTAGTGGCAATTGGGATGTAATAATCTCATCAACTATCATGGGTGAGGATGTATGTATTGTGAGAAGATATTCATCTATCATTGATAAAGGTAACTATGCTAGGAGAGGATGTTCATATATGATAAGTGAGGGTAAATTTTTTTTATAAGGATCTAGAGATGGTATATGAACAATCTTTCTAGACTCCCCCACCTCATATGTATGGATTTGTTTAATGAGAATCTTGTGAGGTGGGGATTTGATGAGAACATGAGGTGTATCATCTTAAGATGTACTCAATGTAAGAGGCTTAGTGAGTCAACATTATATAAATGGTTTATTATAGGATAGATGTGTATAAATACCCATCATGTAAAAATTTGACACATTTATGAAGAGTGAAAGGTACAACCTCCATAGCATGTATCCAATGTTTCCTGAGTATCAAGTTATAATTAAAATGGTTTTTAATAAAAAAAAAGTGTGTAGATAATGTTTTTGGTCCCATTATAATGTCCAATGTGATTTAACCTAATATCTATCTAGGAATGTCATCAAACCTTCATATATTCTTATATGTATTTTGAATAGATGCTATATCAACCCCAAGGTTTGTAGAAATGTGAAGTTACATATATTGAGTCCTGTGTTGTTGTTAATGATAACTCATTTAATAATTATGTTATTTATTTGAGATTGAATGAAAAGTGGTAAATTCTTATCAATTACTGATTATGAAGGTAAGTCTTCATTGGAAAAAATATCACATCCTCCACATACTTATAGTATTAATGATATATAAAAAATAAGATGTCTTGGTATCACTAGGAATATATGTGCGATTAATTATTTGAAACAAAATATATTTGAATATTTTTTCTTTTTGAAGTAATTCCAATATAGATATTTTGGCTGGTGTATTTTTCAACTGATCCAATATATCAAATTTTATTATCTGATCTCTAGGTCTCATTATAATGTGATGGGGATGAGGAGGGATGGTAGGGTTATGTTAATCTTATATAGGCTAAGGAACTACCCTATTCCACCTAGTGAAAACTTGAACTACAAGATCTACTATTTATCAGGGGTGAGTAGTATAGGCAAGATGGGAATGTAGATAATCAAGTGATCTAGGTGGAGATGGAATAAAATGATTCCTCTAAGCCCTTTTTCATCTAGTATTAACTAGAGGTAACTTAAAGTGAGACATATATCAATGATTTTTAGACAAATGGGGCTCACATGATGGAGGACCAATATGTAAAACAAGCTTAGCTCGAGCTGAATCCATGATAAAAGTAACATATATTTGTATTTTTATACAAATAGTTGGTAATAAACATGCTAATAAAAGTACAAGGATTTGTACCATGAAGTGAAAGATGGATTTCATGATGATAATCATGGTAAAAAGCTATAAATTAAGGCTAAATAACTATTATAAATGTGAACCCTAGGGTGATTTAGGGTTGGGGTTTATGTGAATTAGGGTAGTTTTACAAATATTTAAATTGTATGTAAATAAATGAAACCCTAATGTGAGATTTGATTTAATGGGATAGGTTATGATAAATAAATTAGATAAAATTGAAGTATGGGACCCTAATTTATTACACAATTTTTTTGAAAAGGTAAACTAGGGTTTGAAGTAATATTCAAAGTAGGTCAGGTTAATAAAATGATTTAACCTTTTAGGGTTTTAGATATGTAAATCCTAAGTTAGATTAAAATGAGATGTCTAAATAAGTGAAATAATATGAAATAAATAAACACTAATTTGTTATATATTTTGAATTATTTTTACTTTTTAAAAATAGTAATAAATATGTGAAAATAGAGACTTATCTAGGATATTCTTGTCATAGAAGATTTGGGTTCTAAAAACTAGGTTATGAATAGGTCTGAGTGTTGTCAGTAGGGTCCCTAGGTCTGATTCTTCACTGGATAGTAGTGCTCCACCTAGACAATAGCACCATGTTACTCTAGTGTCCTCAAAATGGTGCTTGTGTCCTCTTTATAGGACTATTCCTATTTTATAGGAGTACTTACACCTATGTTTCTAGGTTTTATTCCTATGAATACAAAATCTAAAACTTTGTATTGTGCTTGGAATATTTGATTTAGTGTGAAAACCCTAACCCTCCTTATAATTATGGCATGAGTTGAAAATGTGTTTTTATTAGTAAGATATGATGGACATCCTCAACACCTTGATGTGGAGAGAGTTGCCTACATACCAATAATTTAAGGAGGAATCAAGCCCGACGTAGTTCTCCCACCTTATTCTTGATTCAAGTACAAGTGAATTGTAGAATGAGAGTGGTCTTGAATTCCTTGAGTGTGCTTGAGATTATAAATATTTTGAATTTGGGCTTAGGGTAGCTATAAATGGTAGAATGTATAATTAGGATAGAATAGGGATCAAATAACTTAATTTTTCTCAACTTGTTTCTTATTTGAATAGGCTTGTTGCAACTATTATCTATTTAGTGGATAGAGATCTAATAGTCTTATATTTATATTGATCTATAGCTTATGTGGATAATAAAATGTAATTAGGTTGAACTTAGGAGGGGCACACATTTGAAAATATATATGTTTAGGAGATTTAGGAAAAGAGACACTAGTGCAAAGTTGTGGACACTAGTGCCATGTGGCTCTAATGTCCTTAATATGGTGCTATTGTCCAGCTAGTAGGTTAATGGGCACAATGGGTTAGGATATGGGAATGTAGTTCTGGGATTATGTTTGAGCTGATTAGGGATGTCTTTGGTCTACACAATGGATGTAAAAGTGTGATAAAATCTCTAGGATAGGTCTAGGGCTAATCTAGGAATATGATGTCTCAAGTAACACTCTTAGCATCCAAATACCACTTTTAGGTGATTACACATTCACAAGGAGAATCTATAATCAAATTCAAGAGAACTATAAATAAAGTTATGATCTATCATTATAAAGTATCTAAGACAATTCTTATATACATACACATAGTCAAAGGAATGCAAATTACACATTTACTCTAGGTAGAAGAACTACATGGCCTTGGTTTCCCTCCTTAGAGTATTGGATACATAGGCAATGATAAATCATCAAGGGGGTAATTGAGGTCAAATAATCTTATTATAGTCACCTATTTTAATCATAAATTTCAAATCTATCAAAGTGACCTAAGGGTATAAAATACAAGAGAAGATAAATAATGATTTCTTCACAACTAAACCCTAGTTACAATATCTCAGATTTCTCATCACCCATAGGTTTAGTAGGTGTAGTGATCAATTTTTATATACAATCAATTGAGATAATTATGTGGTTAATAAATCAAGCACATTATGCTTCCATCCACTTATAACACTTATTTCCACATATTTATTATGATTATACCTATTATCTATCATTTTTATAATTCAATTTTCTCCATCTTTTTTAGTCAATAACATGTCACAATCACATAAGATGAGACCATAGTCAATGGACTAGAATGAACTATGCCACCATCCACTTACAATGAACATGTATATATTATATTTATGTTATTTATTTAATTCATAATCCTACATAGCACTTATTCTTCTTATTTCCACTTGGATATAGTCAAAATAGTCAACAAGAATTAGTGTTCAAGATGATTACATTTATTCTTATTGTTTTCCCATAATATTAAGTTTCCATGGTTATAAATTTGTCAAAATCATAATATTTAATGTATTTTATATCTTTAGCATTATTATATTTCTAGTTTTACACCTATATAATAACATATACATTTATTTATTTGATCAAAAATAGGGTAAAACATATTTGTGAACCCAAATATTTGTTTTTGGTCTTTTTATTTCTAATTTATTTTTTCTTTTTTTATTTTTTCATAGAAACTATGTTCTAGTCATTATAAAACTCATATGAGCTAAATTTTTGGGCAATGAAATCATCAATTTTACTTGATCCATGGTGTAAGTGAAATTTCCCTAATACTCAATCCACTAGACAACATTATTCACATATTTTAGTTTCCAAAAACCTCACGATATATTGGAAACATATTTGGTTTGTTTATCATCCATAAGAATCCTTCAACCATTTATTATTATAGTGCATCAGTAAGAATTTAGACCTATGACATTAATATCAATGTACCTTAAATAAAAAATAATGTAGTTATGGGAATGGTGGAATCCTTCATATTTAGGGCCTTCATGGCCATGTTCACTATTTATAATTGGGACTAGTATATCTAAGAGCTTATAAAGTAAACACACCCTTGCATAGTTTCATTCTTGTTGCTTAAAATTACAAAATATTAGATCCAAATCATATTAAAAATGATTTCATTTTTATTACATGCCTTAAATTATAGTATTACATGTTGTATTACTTTCCAAGTTATTATTCATTTTCTATATGCATTAGTCAAATACAAATATCATAAAAATGCTCAAATTTATAATGTATAATATCAATGCTTCCTCAACTCTTATTTTTTTAATAACCAATCCAAGCTATTGCCTATAAATAATAGATGCCAAAGGGAATGCATGACTCAGTTTGTTCCTCTCACTCATAGACCTCAAAGTTATCTCAATCATCATCATGTTCTTATTATTTTCCCAAGGATCATATTAGTCTATGTTGTCTACACTAGACAAGAGTGGAAATATCTTATATAGAGGTAAAGTGAAGGCATTAAACATGTTCCTCCATAAACCCCACCACCTCACATAATGTAATGAAATCAATCTAAGGGCTATGATATCATCCATCAACTTAGAAATACCCCTTATAATTTTTTTGATTTTAGAGATATTAAAAATATTGACATTTTATAAAGATATATTATATGATACTTTGGGTGATAGAACTCTTCTTGGTGATACAAAACCAACATCAATTTATTCTATCATGAATACAATCAAGGATGCCAACAAGTTCATCACATTCAATAATGAATATTTAACTCCCAAACACATCATAGAGAAATATCTTTCACTATTTATTTAGGGTAAGATATATGGAAATATCATCAAACATTTTTTTGTTGAAAATGGTTTAAGAGTGAATATTTACAACTCTACCATCTTTCAAAAATTGGGAACCAATAGGAACAAGATAAAACATAAAAAAAAAATAGGGAATTTGATAATACTCTTATTCAAACACTTGGTCCCAAAATAGTACTTACTATTTTTTAAGTCATGTCCAAACAATTACACTAAAAAAGTATCATTTGGGAGACCTTTAATTCATGTCATGGAGGATTTACTTATACATTCCATATATATATATATATATGTCAATTTTATTGATGAGGGATATGAATATTCTCTTCTAAAAAATGATACACCTTTAAATACTATATAAATTCATATCCCTCATCAATAAAATTGATATATATATATATATATATATATATATATATATCAATTTTATTGACGAGGGATATGAATATTCTCTTCTAAAAAATGATACACCTTTAAATACTATAAACTAACTCAAACATAATTCAAAGATTGTTATATTATACCACCTACACAACCAATCACACTTGGTCATAGGCACACATATGAGTTAGGTGAGTCAATCCCATAATATGATCAAGCACCAATTACAAGTATTAAATAATATACATAGAAAGCATTATCAATCAATATATAATAATAGGAAATGATATTTAATCTCCCTCTTTTATCTAATTTTGAAGATCCTAATTACATGATTAAATATTAGTACGTGTAATCATCTAAAAATGACACTTAATTGTTAAGAGTGTTACTTGAGACCACCCATCCCTAGCATAGACCTAGACCTATCTTAGGGCCTATTTAGACCATTATCTAGTATTTTTTTAGGTTACTCTCATCCCTAAACATTCTTAAAGTAGTCTCAAACCCTCACTTTATCATCTTGGCCCCTAGTGCTTCAGGGTCTACTACCTAGACACTAATGTCATAATTTGGATAGTAATACCAATGGTTATAGTGTCCTAATTTGGGTGTTATTGTCCATTTCCCACCTTTGGACACCAGTGGATATATTTTTAAATAAAAAACCACATAGGATTAGCCTATACCTCTTTTAATATCCTCACAAGCACTAGAAACACATATATACATGATTCTTATCCCTTTATTCCCTAAAATGGAAATCGAATGCAAATTACATAAACTAGCTCAAAACAAGTGCGCAATCAAGGTTATTAATCCCTATTATGTCCTACTTATACTACATTCTTAAGTTTAGATTATTAAAATTTATAGTCTCCATAATCACTCAAAATACTCAAAATGATATTCATACTAGATTTAATTGCACTTGCACCAACACTTAGGTGGAGAAAACTACATGGGGGTTGATCCCTCCTCTAAGTAGTGGTATGTAGTTAAATATTAACATATTAGGGTGTTGAAGATGTCCATCCTAACCCAATAACATCATACTTTTTTACTTGTGCCAATTATATACCTTAATATCATGTATGTCTAGGCTTTGCATGTAAAGTTAGTCAAAATAGGTCACTGATAGGGAATCAAAACTCATGCACATAAGAACAAACTTGGCAGACTCAGACATAGGTGCACCCAAAAGCTTGAAATAGTTATACATAGAGGACACTAGCACCAAAAGGACATTGGTGCCATTAAAACTACTATCTAATTAGGGTGTTACTATGTAGGAAGGGTTTTTACCCTTGGATCCTATTTATGACACTTAGATTAGTTCTTATCCTAGTTTTTAGCCTCCAAATCTCCTATCTTAGTTAATTTATAAATAAGTACTTGTTTACATATTTTATTTATATTTTTAGAAAGGTCAAACTAGGTCAGTTCTATTACAAATTAGTGGCTATATTTATTGCATATTTATACCTTGATTTACATACTTAGACCTTTTAAAAACATAGGGCTTAATCTCCATAACACTAAAAATTTAAATCATTTGGTAAATCTATATTACTTATAAGACTACCCAAAAACTAGTCCTATATGCTATTAGGGTTTGTATCCTTCTAATTTATATGTTCAAAAATTAATTCCAAAGTCACAAATCTGATTTATTATTTTATTTTGGCAATCTTTAATAATTTAAATTTCTTAAAAGATTCAAAATATAAAACATTTTATTTTCCTACTTTCAAACCTATAATATTATAATTAAATAACTGATTCAATGAAATTGATAAGATAAATTGAAAATATTTCATCTCTCTGCATCCTAATACACAAGATGAACTTATCCATATTATTCAAGGTGAGATTCATAAATCAAATAATGGTCAATCTTCTTCTCCACCATATAAAAATATTGTTACACCTACTCTAGGGGCAACTTAGAATGTAAAAATTTAACTCAAAAACCTTTAGTAGTAGCTACACCTCTTGTGGATAGTACACATTCTTATTATCTTTATGTACAATCCTTTATGTATGAGATTTATTCTCTATAGGCTAAGATGTTACATCTTGAGTATGGTGTTACTAGGCCACCACATGCTTTAGATTTTATAGTTCTTTTGCATATCCCATTATCAAAACACATAGAGCCAACTCCATTTCCATCCAGATTTGTGGCACCTAATCTTAATTTATATGATGGAAAGGGTGACCTAGAGCATCATTTACAATCCTTTCATACAACATGTTTGGAATATGTGTCCAATGATTGGCTACTCACTAAGTTATTCCCATAGACTCTAATGTACTATGCCTTATAGTGGTTATATAATATTCTAAACCAGTTTATCACATCATTTAACCCATTTCTAGATATTGTTTTGGTACACTTTTAAATCAACATCAGTGATAAGATCTCATATGCTCAGGTGGCTCATCTCAAGAAAAAAACTAATGAGCCTATTGTAGAATATGTATTGAGATATAAAACTATATTGGCAAAGATGACTAGCCCCATGGTACATACAGAACTCCAAGACATGTTCAAATAGAGTTTACTCCCATTATTACACAAATATATCTTATTAAATAAGTTCCCAACATTCATAGAGTTATGCCACATAATGAAAGAACTTGAAGTCAAACTTATCTATATAGGAAACTTAAGGTACACAAGTAGATTAGATTCAACTAGTGAGAGTTCTAATAAGCTTCCAAACAAAGTAAGGGCCACTAAAAACAAGATTGATCCAAAGGACATAGTTAAAATAGCTTTAGAGCCACCTCTTCACCTTGTTTTATTATCTCCTCCATAGATAAATTTCATAAAACTTTCAAAGTCACCAACATGTGTTTTATAATATCTCTTAGAATACAATGTAATATCTCTCCCTCCCATAAAATAGGCTGATATGACTAGGCCTATTCCAAATAAATATGATTCCAATGCATTATATGACTATCATAGGGTACTAAACCATACTATAAATAAATGCATCACTTTGAGACATAAGATATAGGATTTGATAGAGGCTAACATCATTGATGTGGGCAAACTTAAAGAGGCACATAAATTTCAACAAATAGAATCTAAGGAAATATAAATATTTTTAGATCCATTTTCTAAACATATAACTAATGAGGCCATATGTAATTTAGGTGTTCACTAGACATATCAGGCATATCCACCATGAACATCTTGTTAGACTACTATAGAGGATACACACCCCTTACATGATATCATTAGTGTGTATCATACTATAGTGCCTACTATACCACTTATCACTTTCTCAGATCAGGAGATTGTCAATGATAATTCAAATTTATATCAACTCTTTATAAGAGACTACATTGATCATCATCATATTCAAAATTTTATGGTTGATAATGGGTCAAGTATTAACATGTGCACTATCACACTTATAAAACATTTGGGTTATTCATAGTAGGTCATTTATCCAACTAACATAGTTGTTTATAGTTTTACTGGTCATGTTCATAGCTTCATCAGGGAGATTGTACTTCCATTACATGTTGGACCATCACATGTGACCACTAGATTATTAATAGTAGCCAGTGTAGACACATTTGACATGTTATTGGGTAGGCCATGGATACAACCACTTTGAGCTATTACATCCATCATAGAGAGATGCCTCAAGTATGTAAATTCTATTTAGGTGGTTATAGTTTGGGGTCTTCCATATGAATATCCTCTACCTATTCTATAGCTAGTTACATATCAACTACCAGTTATAGTTCCAATCATACTTTTCATCAATACATCATAGATTTTAATTAAGACATCAATGTAAGTAAGGTCTACTCATATAATGTTGCCATGTACATAGAAACTCCCATAGAGGCTAGTAATAGAGAGACCCCTATGTTAGAGATATGTTTTATATTATAAAGAGTCCCTCTCTACACCTTTCATTCCTAGATATATATTATTGAGTTCTTAGGGTTTTCAACATAGATCATCCATGACAACTACAACATCTTATACTAGATGGGTCCCTAAGATGCCTAGAGTTCATATGACACTTCAATTAGCTTCTCATATTCCTAGCACCACATTAAAAGTAGTGTAATCTATAGATCCCTCAATACAATAGGTTTTAAGACCATATTGACCCTTTCACATAGCTCACATTATTATTGTCCCTTTATTTGACATAAGACACCTTGATAGTGAGTCTCTTTCAAGACTCATTAGTTAGTATGTTCCTCCTTACTTGTACATAGTTTCCTTATTTCTTTCTCCTTGTATATAGTTTTATTTTCATGATTACTTGTACATAAATTATATCCAAAAACATAAAAAATAATATAATATGTAAAAACACAAAAACATTCAAATATTTGTTGATAAAACACAAATTATAGATTGTATACATTTCCATGTTTAAATTTATTATACTTGATAGGTATTACATATGATAGTTATCTTATTAGTGTTAGTTTTATCATACATACATGATTTACGTACTCTTCTTGAGTGTTTGAAAATTTCTATAAGACTCAGGTCTATCACACAAATATATATTTTCTATTGACTACCCATTGTGAGAACATACATAGGTTACTCATTTTACACATTCACCCATTTGGGGGCATCCTATACACAATTATAATTATCAAGTTACATCTTTCTATACTCTATACCACAAATCTTGCATGGTTATACATTGATATCAATCATTATACACTACACTAATTTTTTACTAATTATTACTACTTTATATTTAATTTATGTACATATTTTTATCTTATATATAATTGTACCACAAGTTTATGCATAATTTAATTTATATCTTTCCTAGTTTATACTTGATGTGTCTCTTTGCTTCTACATCTATTTGATGGAATTTATATATGCCATTGTTCTCTGGATCTACATTTTTTTCATTGTATTTATGATTTAAACATGTACCCATGTATTTGTGTGTGCCTTCCTAAATATGTATACAAAAATTTGAACATGTCATTCCATGTGGCTCTAATCCAAATTTATTTCTATTTATGTAGATGGACATTTGAACATGTTTTTGTAGGTATTAATTTCATAGATTGAGTGACATGTGCCCATGTCCCTTGTATTATGGCCCCTTTGCCTACTATGTGTGCCTCATGTGTGTTTTATGTATGTTTCAAGGCCATGACACTTGTATCTTGATTATTGCACACTCTAGTTTTAGATTCCATGAGGGACCTCATGCATTTCCCCTTACTCCTTAGGTTCCTTGATGGACATCATGTCCCATCCCCCTATGTAGTTACTCAATTTATTTCTTAGAATTGTTTTTCATACACATGCTTAAATTGTTTCATCTATATTAATATCCTTGTGAATGCTATATATAACATACATTTTACACTACAAACTTATGCTCAGATTATCTTACATTTATATTTCATCTATGCACATTATATTAGTTTATTATATAGATATCATTTACGATCCAGATAACACATATTATTTAGAGATTTTTATTTTGAGGATAGTTCTTGTATAGTTTCAAAAACTCCCATAAAAATAAATGGAATTCATAGAGGTTTATCACATAAAACAAGCTACTTGAATGCACTTAGAGTATAATTTTCAGCACATAGGAATAAAATAAAAAAATTAGTTTCAAGAAAACATAGTGGGAAACAGTCACACAGAGACCAATTATAGTTAAAAATAGATTAGTATAGTTGGAAATTAACACCCAATGTGATAAATTATCACCATTCATCCTAATATCTAGATATGGAACTACTATCTAGTACCTTTGATTTTAGAAAATTATAGATTGGTCAGAAAAGTATAGTACATATAGTCCAAGTTTGCATAATTTCAATTATAAATTACTATTTTTTGATTAGTTTGCACATATTCATACCAATTTTCTCAAATTGGGGCCATAATGAATAAAATTATCACTCTTATTTCAATTTTGGATGCTCAGATACACATGATTACAATTTAATCTAGAATCCATATGCATAGATATCATATTTGAGGGTATGTGTATGGAAAATTATTTTTTGTATGATTAATTTTAATCCAATTGATTGAATGGAATGGAAAAATTCATGTCATTCTCTATGTTATTAATCCAAACACCATTCACACTAGCATAATCCATATACCAACACAATCTAGACTTGATGTCTTCCTCTATCTATAATAGTTGACTTTACCAAGTAGTCCTTGAGCTACATATTCAAGTGGATGAAAAGTCAATAGATATAGTTATAATTATAGTTATACATCTTTAGATACATTAAAAAATTCATTTATATATTCATCTACTACACAAGGGTAGGAAATGATGGATTCAAGGGCAACATGAGTTCTTAAACCACCCCTACATGAGAGGGTTGGATACACCATCAATCCAATCCAAGTTATTTACAAGTTATGATATACCAAAAAAGGGTGGGAAATGATGGAGTCAAAAATAGATTTATTTATTGAGCCAACCACACCTAGTAATTGAGCAATCCATTCAGCTCAGTCCAATTTATTTACCAATTGATCACTAAGTACACATACACATAGGTTTTTACTAGATTTATGCATTGGTTCACATACATAGTGAGGTATATTCATTAATTTCCTCTATATATTATCTCTTTACTCATTTTTATCTTTTATTTTGATATATCTTAAGTAAGGACTGATCTATGAATGTTTCAATTATAGGATACACAATGGATCACACTTCACACACTCATATCTAGATTCATAGGATTTACCTGTTAAGTAAGTTAAGGTACATTTATTTTATTTTATATTAGTCTTTTCTCTTTGATTAATTTATATAAATAATTAGGTAGGGAGGGAATGTAATCACCTAAAAATGACACTTGAGTGCTAAGAGTGTGAATTGAGACCACCCATCTCTAGCTTATACTTATACCTATCTTAGGGCCTATTTAGACACTTATTTAACCTTTGTGTAGGCTATACATGTCCCTAAACATCCCTAAAATAGTCCCAAACCCTTAATTTAACATCCTGACCCCTAGTGTCTTAGGTTATACCACCTATACACTAGCTCTATAATTTAGATAATAGCACTAATGGCACTAGTGTCCTAGTTTGGGTGTTATTGTCCTTTTACCACCTTTGGCCACCAACAAATATCATTTAAAATAAAAAACCACCTAGGGTCAGCCTATACCTCTTTTAAGATCTATATATGCACTATAAAAATATATATACATGACTCGTAGTCCTTTATTTGCTAGATGTAATTCAGATATAAATAACACAAACCAACTTAGAAAAATTTGTGTACAATTAAGTTTATTAATACCTATTCTACCCTACTTCTATAGATATCTATCTAAAACATTCCTAAGCTTAGATTACTTATATTTATAGTCTTCAACATCACTCAAAGCACTCAAAATAACATTCACACTATCTTCAATTGTACTTACACCAACACTTAGGTGGAGAAAATTACATTAGGCTTGATCCCTCCTATGTAGGCAACTCTCAACACAATAGGATGTTAGGGATGTCTAGACTACCACACTAACATCACACTTTGATACTTGTGCCAATCAGATAGTTAAAAACATGGAGGCACATGATTTATATGTAAAATCAATCAAAATAGGTCACCAATAGGGAATTAGAATTGTTCACATAGGAATAGGCATGAAAAACTCATATAAAGGTGTACCCAAAAGTTCATAATAGTTTTGCATATAGGACACTATCACTACACTAAGGAAACCAACACTATTGGTGATACTATCCAAGAAGGGTTTTTACACCTAGATCCTATTTTTGACATTTTAATTATCTTATATCCTAGTTTATAACCTATATATCTCTCATCCCAATTAATTTCTAGCTAAGTACTTGTTTACATCATTTATTTCTATTTTTAGAAAGGTCAAACTAAGTTAATTCTATTACAAATTAGTGGTTATATTTATTCCATATTTATTCCCTAATTTATTATAATAAAACCCTTTAACAACCTAGGTATTAAAATCCATAACCCTAAAAATTTAAAACAATATGATAGTGATGATGATGATATGTAAGATCCAACTAATGACAAACTAGGAAAGCTTAATTTTAATCTTGTTGATATTGAAGATTACTTATCTCATACTCTATTCACACCTACAGGAGTGGGAAAATATTGAGAATATTTAGTAAAATGGGATAAACTAGATACTATAATGGATGTACTATATTCTAAGGATAAAGGCAAACATATAGTTCAAGACAATCAAAATAATCACAATGTCAATACTTGATGCAATAATAATTTACAAAAATGTCAAGAATAATTCAATATTTACATTTAAGGGTTACATCACTTCAAGAAAATATTTTAAATACTCTCAAGCTTCAAAATTTTATAGTTAATTTTATACACATTTAGAAACAAGACCAATTTGAAAAACAATAACTACAAATGACACACTATCAACAAGACATGTTAATACATCAACAAAAGGAATAATTACAAGTAGACTTCATGGGATAAAAAATAATAAAAATATAAAATTATAAAAAATAAAGGTTACATAAAAATAAATTAAATAAGGAATAGATAAAAAAAGAGTAGTTGTGACATGAATAAATAAAAAATATAGGTTATAAAAACAAACTAAAATTAAACACGATGACTAGTCACAAGCAAGATACACCAAAAATGTTTAATGTGGTTCCTAAAAAGGTAGTTAAGAATTATTCATCCTGTATAGAGTATTTTATTATCAATCACATCATTGATGGTAAAAATTTACATAAGTGGAACTCTCCTCTTTTTTGAGGCTAATATCAGCATCATGAAACTTCTTCAATATCTAAGGTATGACAAATAACATTTCAATTATATTAGCAGGGCTAAATGTTGTATCAAATATATTGAGTTTCATGTAACATTTAGACCACAAAATTTCTTTATTTTATTTCAAATTCACCCTAACTTGGATCATTATAATGCCAAATTAGGGAAATTATGGTTGAGAGTAATGTGAGCAACGATGGGTAATGACTATGACTCTATCACATTCGAGCATGAATTTGAAATGGTAAAATATAATGAAAAAATGAGTACACTAAGAAAGAGATAATAAAATAAATAATATATTTATATATTATTCCACCAAATACGGTTAATATAATCAAAATATAATCACATGACATAACATATTTATAAAATCAACCTACATTAAAACATCTAATAACATAATATGGTGAAGTTGGATTTACATACATAAATATTATATACAAGGGAAAATTAAGTTGATCTATAAATCAATCCTATCTCAACTAAGATAAATCAAACTATCCATTCCACTTGTTGGTATATTTATATAATAAGGGTCATAACCAATATGGATTTGCTAGACCTAACTAAGGGGTATCTTACCATATAATATCACTAGAAAGGGTTCCAAAGCCTCTAGTCAAGCAATACCACACAATAACCCTAGCTAAGTCCTATGGTTTAAAAAAAAGTAAAATTAAATGTAATATAGTGATCACCAAACCTTATGACACAAATGGGGGATAATAGAAATAAAATCAAACATACAAATGAGAATTCTACTCGAGCAAATGTGAAAGTAATCCTAAGCATGGAAAGATAAATACATTCATAAGACAATACATACAAATCTTTCTAATAGTTAAATAGGAGTAAGAGTTAGGAATAATTACCTTTAATATGAATCCATCGAGCTTTATTCTCTCCCTTGGCCAATGATGATTTTTAAGAGGTTGTTGTGGTTTGTAAGGATAACAAAGATAGGTCAGCTCTAGGATATAAGACTTCTCCTATGCATCCAAAAGACTTTTCCCACAAGACAAGATTATTCTCTCAAAAATAAGTAAGAAACCTTACATAATGACTCCTTGAGTAGATTGGTGGATAATTAGATGCAAAAATTAATTATTCTATCTATCTCTATTAAAAATGGGGTAAAAGGTGTGTATATATAGATAAACCTAACGCTAAACCCTTTTGAATTTTTAGCTGACATAGTCATCCCAGATGACCTAGTTGTTTATAAAATAGAGAAATTAGGTCTTAGACTAAGTTGGTTGCACTGAATTATTCCCATAATGTGCTCAATTCTTAGAATAGGTTCAACCCATTTGACTGTGTTTGGAGGATGGTAAAAATAGGTTCTAATTTAGGTAGAGGCTATTTAAGGTGATGAATTATTTGGAGGAGAATGTAAGGGTGGTGTTAAATCTTAGGTAAATGTATAGGAGAGAATTGTGTTGGTTATAAATGGTATTATAGGGAATGAAAATCTTGAAAATCACCAATGGTTTTCCCATCTATTTACCAATACACCCTTTAAGGCATGCACTCAGAGAGATTGAGACTCGATGGGTTCTTGTAAGAGATAAAGTATTAGTAATTGATAAAGTTTAAAAATATTGTTTATATACATATGGCCCACTCAAACCTCATCATGTGTCATGTAGTTGCAACATGAGATGGTGCTTCAAGAAAAGAACATAGAAACACACAATGTTGAGCTAAGTAAATTACGGTAAGAAGTGAATAAGATAAAAGAAAGGATAGAATTGAAAAATACATACCTTTACTTACCTTAGTGTTGTACAGTAGAAATGAAGTGAGAGGAATTTAGAGGTGTCTAATGTAAGGAAATTAGTTAAACTTGTAAAATAAGTAAAAATTCAAAATTATTGAAAAATATACATGTAATATGTAAAAGAATTCTCTACGAAGTCAGGATTCTAGAAAATCTTTTGGTTTGGAAAAATAACTAGTAGAAACAAAGTTATGAGAAAAAAATAGAATATGGTGGTAAATAATTTATAGGTAAATATAAATACGGTAAAAATTAATTCATTTGTTATTTTTACTATTCTAAGAAAATAGAGCTTTGAGAGACCTAGAGGAGCCCAAAGAGAAACCATGATGAGGAGACAACAAATATGACATGGAGGATGCCTAGCAGCCACAACCAATGTAGCTTAGGTAGGTGGTGTATTAATTTCAAGTTTTTTAGTGATTTTTATTGAAATTAATCTAGGTACATAAAAATAGGTATTAGGGAAAGCGTAGGTAGCAAAAAATTTCCCTAGAATTTTTAAAAGTAAACTAGGAATAAATGGGGATATTGGGTAAGAAAGAGTTGGAACAATAAATTCCAAAGGTATTTATGGTAAATGGTTGAAAATTCATTTCAAATTTTGAATAGATTTAGCCCTACTGACTGAGTTAGAAAAGGCAAGAGTTAAGAAGGTGGTTGATTATGTAGTAGAGAGCCGATATAGTTTTGTTGGGGATGGCCAACTATGTAGCATAGGGTTGACTTAGAAAAATAGGTAGGGATGACTTAGTGCATTCTAACTAATGTAGTATGAAATAGGGGTCAATATTTTTTGTTAAATGGGGTTGACTATGTAGTAGAGGGATACTTTAGATGGAAAATATTGAAAGGGATGATTTAGTATAAAAAGGTTGACTGTGTTTGAAGGAATGCGATGACTGTGTAACAAAGGGTTGACATAACAAGTAAGAGGGATGAAATGGCCAAATGAGTATTAAAAGGGATGACTGTGTAGGAAAAGGGTGAAAAATAAAAAAGGTAATAGGGTGATGAAGTAGTTAATTTTTTTAGTAATTTGAGATGTTTAAGAATGTATTTTTATCATTTTTATATCGATATCTAATAAATTATATGGTGTTTGACATTTTGAAAAAAGATAATAGATATTTTTGTACTTGATGGTAGCATCTTGGCTACCAAATTTACTAGAGTGACTACTAGATGTAGATTGAGTGTGGCTAGCTTCCCTAGGATTTGGAGGCATCATGAAAATGCAAAGGATCCCTCTAAGTGTTGATCTATTCATCACATTCTTAGGATCATGGGAGAAATTAGGCCAACATTTTATGATGGGAGGTGGATGGGAATACCATAGAGGTGGGCATCAATTTGGAGGATGTCCATGCTTTACTTGGACTTCCCATTGTCTAGACTCCTATTATTTGTGATGTTGTAGAGGATAAAGAGGAGAGGTGATCCCTAGCCCATTGGGTAACTAGATTATATAAGATTTAACTTAGATTATGGGTGTGCTTATTTAATGCATATATATCAACCATTTAGAATATCTAAATGGCTATGAAATTACTTGTGATAGTGCATGTGTAGTGTCACAAGTTGGATGGGAAGGTACCATTGTATGTAGTATCCTTATGTTAGTTTATCTTGGAGCATGGTGCTCTATATGGTATGGGTTATGTCATTTATGTTTAGCTCATACATGACATGTATGGACTACTAACTTTGGGGTAAAAGACTATGGACCTCATGATTTTATTGAGTTCTTGGATATATGAGAGGTTTCCTATGTATATTATAGTTAGGTTGAATCATGTGATAGATTATAGGATAACTCAAATAGTGTGATGGTGATAGTGTCATATACTGTATGTCATTCCCCATGCCCCAAAATCATATACCATTACTTGTGGGAAAATTGTATGGTATCCCTATACTAATATTGTGGCCAATTGGCTGACTTAGGATACTATGGATATTAGATTAACACACTATGTATTATTAGACATTATACCTCATGGGTGGAGCCACATCCTATATCTCATACACTTAGACATCTAGGATTACCACATCTGGTGGCTCCCCTAGTAGTTCTTACTTATTATGAATGACATGCAAGAGAGTTTAGAGGTAGAGGGAGTGAAAGAGTACCTACAGAGATAACTATCATTAGGCCTTGTTAAGAGAGACCATGGGTGGGTACAACATAGAAATAAGGGGTGGATAGGACTAAGATAAAGGATGTGATAGTATTAGATGTAGAGGGTGAGGATGTAGGCAAAGATGTGATGGAGCCATAATAGGGATAACAATAACCACCATGATAACATTAGATATGGAGGCACTATCAGAGGGAGAAGACATAAGAGTTAGTGTTTATGCATGGATATCACATGGTGTAGGCTAGACATAACTAGTCTATAGAGAGGTAAATGTGGAAAGGACCATAATATGAATAGGTGGTGTCTCTATGATTTGTAATTATGTAGGGTATGCTAAAATTAAGGTTTTTAGAATTCAAGATGATAGGGAGACTATGGTTGGTATTAATGGTGTTGGTAAGAAATGATTCAAGTTTTTAGATAGATTACTAGTTTCATAATTGTTTATGTACTTAGTATGGATATATGGTTTAGATATATATAAATGAGATCTAATGTATATTTGGTTTTTTTGTTTTATAGATATGTATGAGGAGTTCAAATGGGGTGTTTTATTTTAAGGTGCCAACTAAGGTAATTTGGATGGGGTGATATGGCATCTTGATACTACAGCTATGGATGACCCTGTGGTTTCATCTACCCTAGCATATGTTATATAGTTTTGATTAGTTGGATAGGTATCTAGGTGGTTAGAGACATAAGGGGATGGATTGAAGCTACCCATAAGAGGGGGAGATAGGTAGGCAAAATCTTTGTAAGAATTGGCATATGATTGAGATACCTACATGGTGAAGACTATATAGCTTAGATGTGTGCAAGCCTTGGTGGCTAATCTATAGGGATATGTTGTTGGTTTGAGATGCTTGAATACCTCATTACTATTGGAAGCAAAATTACTAAGGGAAGGGTGAATTATCCTTCAAAATCTTTCCTTTAGGTTAAATTTAAGTAATCATGAATCATTTAAGTAAACATATATATCTAGAAAGCATAAAAACTTATACACATAAGAATGAAACATAAGAACACACAATATATATGGGAAACCCTAAATGGGAAGAAAACCCATATATATTTGAAAATTTACTATAGTCCTATAAGACAACAACCAAATTTAATGAATCACCAACTCCACATGGAGCACCAATCCCAACTAGCCAAGCACCCACTTGTAAGAAGGCACCAACCCCTAGATGACTCAGCACCAAATCAAACACATAATTTTTTTGATCACCTTCATAAAAATATGTTTCTCAATCAATAAATGATGACCACTTATTTATCTCTTTACACTTTTATCCCTCTCCAACTGCCTTCTAGGCCTCTTCACTCAACTAGGTCTCTTCAAGACTGATTAGGTCATATGACTTTGATATTTATATATGGATACACTATAATATATTAATTATATATCCTATACTCTATTTTTATAGTCTATAATACCTCCTTATATTCACAATGTGTTATCTCATTCATATAATCTCATATATATATTTTTAAATAGGTCTAAAACTACCTTGTATTTATACAATCCTCTTGCTCATATCCGTCTTGGTCATCCATATACACTTACACAATTGTATTACCATTTAAATAGGTCTTATAACATGTTTCATACATGTATCAATCCTTAAAATATGTCTTTCACAACTTAAAAGACCAAAACCTCTTTTAGGCCTTAAGGAGACCTAATTCAATTAGGCCTTCATTAGTACACATTACCTTATGTTCTTCTTGCAACAATATTACTTCATTGATGAAAAATATAATTTAATAAATTTATAAAATATACACAAATAAACATCTTCTAAGGTCCATAACACTTCTTAGCACCAACCCCTTTATGAACACTCCTTGTAGCATTGTTCACAATTAGGCTTGTGAACCTACATAAAGTCTACCAAACAAAACTAAAGCATGTACAAAATTTAGTCATATGAACATGATATTAAATAAAATTAAAAAAAATAAATGAAATTAAAAACATTAACATGTGATTTATACTTCACAACTTATGGCAAAAGGACTCAAACACTTCTCTGCAAATATCCCACTCATAACTGCTAGAACACTCTAAAATCTAGTCATAAAAAACTTGATATTAAAAACCTACAAGAACACTTCCCATAACCACTAATAATTTAAAAGTATCACTTTAAATATATATATCACTCTAAAATATAAAAATCATAAGGTCTAATGTCAAATATTGGTCTTACAGACCAATCTTTTGACCTCACTACACACAAGTCAAACCAAAATCAGACAAGCCATTTTGGATTTAATATTTCAATCAATTTCACTAACTATCAATCATTATAAAAAGAATATATAGGAAATATAAGTCCCAAAAAAAATAAAATGTTCATTATATACTTCAAATCAGATCATAAAGCCTCAAACTCATAACTACAACTTGCTTACCCAAAACTGCTAGTTTACCTTAAAGCACAATCATGATGACATTGACCTTCAACACCTGTATGACCAATTTCAAAAATTTATTATGAAATTATATGAACCTATGACATATAAAAACCATCTTCAAATATAAACATCATATGGTCTAGTGGAAACTATTGATCTTACAGACCAATTTATTGACCTCACTATACATAGATCTCATTGAGTCAGACAAGCCATTTTGGTTTCTTCATTTTCACCACTATACTTGACTTGTGAGATTTATAACAAAAATTAATATAATATACCAATCCCAAAAAACATCTCCATGCACTTTTTTTCATCACTCTATCATGATAACACATTCCTAATCATCTTCTCACTACTACTTGGGTCTTTCACTATTTCCATCATTAGGAATGTTAGTGACTAGCTAACTTAGATGATTGATTTATCATGATTAATAGTTATAACCTATATAAAAAAACTCATGGTGATGAAACATGAGTCTCAAGATTCATCCTCCATCCATTTTCATACTTTTACTTAGTCAAACCCAATTGTTACAATAAATCTTTAAGAAATTATCATTTTCTTGTAGGACCTACTCACACACCTATAAAATCAATCACACCTAGAGGTGCATGGGAGAGTTAAATAAAACCTATAATAGTTTACCTAAGTATATCAATAAATTTTGGTCACTTTTGATCAACATTTTCAACATCAAGTCCTTATTATGGTTCTAAGAGGGTTTAAACTTGTTTCTATTCTTAACAATCATTCATAAAACATATCCCCTAAATCAAAAAACAAATGCATAGAATTTTGAGCTAGGAACCTTACCCATATGCCATGAATATCTTAGGTTCCTATTAAATTTTTTGACAAGATAATGAGGATAATAAAATCCTTCTTGGGTTGATAACGCTTCATTCTAAGCACTAGATAGACTTTAAAGCAACTTTTCATGCCTTGTCCTTCAAACTATGACCTAAAACTACATAAAAAAATTGAAACAACATACCTCACCTCTAAAAAATTCTTACATAATCTCAACCATCTTGTCATATGATCATGACCCCTCATTAGTCCACATTATTTCTCTTTTCCCTCTTAGACCTTGACTTACAAACCACATTAGGCCTTAAAATTAACCTTCATGTCTCTTTTCATGCACTCTCCATCTCACTCACATACTCAATAAACCTCTCTTATGATTAAACACTACCATACATCCTTCATATGTCTTGAAAATAGATCATGATACCTAATTGGGATAGTTAGGGTCTAGAAGTGGTCTAGTTGTAGACTTGATCTAAATGTCCTACCCATGTAGGCTCACCTTGAGACTATCATGAGTGTTCCAATTACTCATATTCATGTTAAATAAACCTCATACAACCTCTCATGCCTTTTTTCATCCATATTACCACATCACCATACTCATACCTTCTCATAAGGACTATAGTAGGATTTTCAAGACACCTTGTACTCAAGAACTACTACTCAAACATGCTTACCTCAATGATATAAAAAAAAGACACTCTTTAGACAACACTCTCACACCATTTCAATAATATATTTTTGATAAAAAATATTTCATGTCCTCAAGAAGACATAAAGCCTCATAACTATGCTTCAATGATCACTTGACCATCAAACCTCTTTATGATAACATTTACAACTTCAAGATAACTTGAACCTTGACATCAACCAACATAAGAGACATTAGGTTGCCTTCAAATTCTTTCTTTCCTTCAGATTCTCTTTTGTCTTTAAATTCTCTCTTGACTTCAAAATATCTCATCATATGGCTTCCTTATCACATCAAGCACACAAACTCATACCTCAAAGACCAATCACCATACATATTTACTAGATGCACCTTGACATCAATGACATCAACCTTGACATCAATGACAACACTTATCAACAAACTCTCCATTTGTCATTGATGGAAAACATATTTTAACCTGATCATTCTCATCTCCCCCAATCTGGTGAATCTCCTTTCTTGAAATTTCTCCCCCTTTGACATTACTAATAAAGGGTCATACATACTACAAATTATGAAGCCACTCATTCTCCCTCTTTGGTAACTACTCTTAGAAATGTTTCTATGATTTTTAACAAATATACTTAGAGATTATGAATAGCCTAAATATATCCCCCTCAAACTAAGAATCCATCATGCTTATCCTAACTAAAGAGTGTCTCCTTAAAGCCTAATGGATTCACCTCTTTTCATATGGAATTAAAACAACACAAACTTAGGAGACTCTCATATCTCCATTCTCTCACAAGACTGAATATCTTTTAGGATCCTTTTAGTCTTGATTAGTATCTTTGGCTTGACCTCTTAATCACCCATGTGGTCAACAATCTAAGATGATAATGAACATTCCTGACTTGATTTCTCATCTAAAATATTCTCTACCATAGCAAATATTTCACTTGGGATTGTAGATTTATCATGAATCACCTTTACTATCTTTGATTTCCATACATTTAATTTCCTTCTCTCTTACACTCTATGGGTTCAAACCTCTTATTTTGACTTGATTTCCTTATAACTCTATTAGGACAAAATCTTGCAATGTGTCCCACATTATGATAAATATATAAAACAAGTTTGTTCATACCTTTTGACTGATGATTCCTTTCATAATCCCATGCATGTTAATTTTTGGAGGGTCTTATATACTATCTTGTTTTATGACCAAATTTATTACATTGAAAATAATAACCATTAAATGAATTAGCATACCTCATAGCATTAGACTATTTTATTGGTATTTTCATGTTGACCTTCTTATCTTCATTAGCCTTCTCCTTGGTTTGAGATTCCTCCTTTTGGTCTTCTTTGAAACCAAGACCTATAGTATCAATTTTAGACTTATGATTACTCAAGATGTTATCTAGAACATCAATACTCTTTTCAAACTTCATAAAGGTCTTTAAATTGATATATGCTTGATCCAACTCAACTTTTAAGGAATCCATTTTAGTTCCATACCTGGTGCATTCTTCCTCTTTAGATTTTAAGCTAGAAATGACTATCTCCATTTTTGATTCAATCTTATTTATGATCTCATCATACTCTTTAGATGTGTTACTCAGTATCTCCTTAAATAAACTAACCTTCTCTTCATAGTCCTTAACTAATGACTTAAATTTATGATTCTTCCTTCTTTGAAATTTCATTTCCTCTAAATCACTCACCAATTATACCTCAAGGTTCAATTTAGCCTCTTCTTAATTTGATTCTTCATCTTTCATAAGGCCTTTCCCTTTTGATGAATCCTCATTATCTATTTTTATATCCATGAATAAGGTTTCATTGTTGTGATGTCCATGTTCATTATTGTCATCATCACTATCAGATGTGCTTGTGTCATTTAAATTAGATGAATTATTATCTTATTTGGTATATAAACTTATCTTGTTCTTATATTACCCTTTCCTACCTTCATACTTCTTGAAATCTTTCTTGTTTTTGTCAGGCTTATAGATCTTCCTATCATCTCCATGATGTTCATCATGTTCTTCATCATACTCAGTCTTATCCTTGTTAGGACACTTAGATTAAAATTTATCAATATTATCATATTTGAAACATTTTAAAGGTTAATTACCCTTGTACTTACCAAATCCAAACCTCAATTTCCTAGAAAACATGGCTATTAATTCATCATTATCAACATCTAAACATAACTCATCCTTGACCTTCTTGGATTTTAAATTATTCTTAGATTTGAATGTTACTTTCTTATTTGGAGGTATTTCTTAATTTATTCTCATCTCATAGGTATTCAAGATGCCATGAAGTCCATCCAAATCTATCTTGTCCAATTCTTTCATTTCTTCTACTACAGACACCTTAGAATCAAACTTAGGAGTTAGTGATATCAATATTTTAAAAAAAACTATAGACTCTTTCACTTATTATCTTTATCCTATAATGACATTGACCACATCATAAACCCTTAACATGTTGGATGCAATGCTCTCATCTTCCTTCATACTCAAACATTCAAACTACCTTCTATGAGTTTGTAATTTAGCCATCTTCACCTTGGTGTCTCCTTCATAGATAGTCTTAAACTTGTCCCATATCACCTTGGTTGACTCACAATGTATCACATTAAAAAAATCTACCTATGATAGGCCATATATAATGGTATTCATTACCTTGTAATTTATCTCAATTTACTTCTTGCTTGGTGCATTAATTGGTGGTGTAGGATGTGGAGTGTATCCATCCATAACTAAATACCATATGTCACGGCCCATTAACATTAGATATGTCCTCATTTTGATGCTCTAAAAACCATAATTATTCCCATTACATAATGGATTATTACTAGTAGAGAAACCACCTTGATCTTTTTGAATATCCATCCTCACTTCTTGGATATCCTTTAGGATATTAGGCCTACTTAAAAGGACTTACTCTAAGACAAAATGCTAGAATAAAAATGACTGTGATGAGGAGGTGAATTAGTATTCAAAATATTTTATTTAAGTTAATTTTAATCAATCATGAATCATTCAAGAAAACATATAGATTAACAAGCATAAACACTTTTCCACATAATCATGAAACATAAAAACATATCATATATGTGGGAAACCCTCAAGGGGAATAAAACCCATATATATATATATATATATATATATGAAAATGGACTAAATTACTATAAGACAAAAACCACATTTAGTGAATCACCAACTCCACATGGGGCACCAAACCTAACTAGCCAAGCACTCACTTGATTAGGCTTTAACAAGTACCCACTTGCAAGGAGACACCAACCCCATAGATGACTAAAAACCAACTAATAAACCTAATTTATTTCATAAAATTTATAAAATTATGTTTATTAACCAATGGATGATGACCAGATCTTTATCTCTTTACACTCTTATCCCTCTCAAACTACCTTCTAGGCCTCTTTGCTCAACTAGGTCTCTTTAAGACTGATTAGGTCATACGAACTTGATATTCATATGTAGACACAATTAAAATATTATTTATATATCATATTATCTCTTATAACGGTCTGAAATACCTCCTACTCACAATTTTCTATCTCATTCACATACTCTCATATATTTTTTTTATATAGGTCTAAAATTTCCTTGTATTTATACAAGCCTCTTGATCATATCCATCTTGGTAAAACCTACACACTCAAAAAAATGTATTAACCTTTAAATAGGTCTTATAACACATTTAACACATGCATAAATAATTAAAATATTTCTTTCACAATTTAAAACACCAAAACCTCTTTTAGGCCTTAAGGAGACCTAATTTAATTAGGCATTCATTATTACACATTGCCTTATGTTATTTTTGAAACAATATTCCATCATTTATGAAAAATATATTTCATAAATTGATAAAATATACCATAAAAATATATTATAATGTCCATAAAACTTCTTATCACAAACCCCTTCATGAACACTCATTGTATCACTATTCACAATTAGGTCTATGAACCTACAAAAAGTTTGCCAAACAAAATTGAAGCATGTACACGATTTAGTCACATAACCATGAAAATAAATAACCTTAAAATAAAATAAATGAAATTAAAAATATAAAAATGTTATTAAAACTTCACAATTTAGGTCAAAAGGACTCAAACACTTCTCTGCAAATAGCCCACTCAGAATTGCCAGAACACTCCAAAACCCAATCATGAACAATTTGATGTTAAGCACTTGAAATAAAACTTTAGATACCAATAATACTTTGAAAATATAAATTTAAATATATATACCACTCTAAAATAAAAAATCACAATTTATAAATTTAAATATTAGTCTTGCAGACCAATCTTTTGACCTCACTCCACACAAGTCAAACCAAAACTAGATAAGCCATTTTGGATTCAATATTTTGACCACTTTAAATGACTATCAGAACTTATAAGAAAGAATGGATAGGAAATAATAGTCCAAAAAAATACATCATGTGAATTATCTACTTCAAATTAGGACATAGAGCTTCAAACTCATCGTTGTAACTTGCTTACCCAGAATTATCAATTTACCTTAAAACACAGTCATGCTGACATTAACCTTCAACACTTATGTGACCACTTTAAAAGACTTATTATGAAATTATATGAACCTATGACATATAAAAACAATATTTAAATATAAAAATCATATGTTCTATTGGAAACTATTGGTCTTATAGTTTTTTTTGTTGACCTCACTACACACAGATCTCATTGAGTAAGACAAGCCATTTTGGCTTCTTTATTTTCACCACTATACCTAAATTTTAAGATTTATGACAAACATTAATATGAAATAAAAGTCCTAAAAAACATTTCCATTCACTTTTTTTCATCACTCTATCATGATAACATATTCCTAATCATCTTCTCACTGGTGCCTAGGTTTTTCACTATTTCCATCATTAGGCCTTTTAGCAACTGGCTAACTTAGATGACTAGTTTAGCACACTTAGTGGATAAAACCATCCATAAACCTTAATGGTCATGAAACATGATTATTAAGGTTCATCCTTCATCCATTTTAATATTTTGACTTGGTCAACCTTGACTGCTATAAAAAATCTCTAAGAAATTAGTACTTTCCTGTAGGATCTACTCATACACCTGACAACTCAATCACACTTGGAGGTTCTTAGGAGAGTTGAATACAACCTATAATAGTTTATATGAGTATATAAATCCATTATTTGAATTTTTAATCAGCATATTCAACATTGTGTCTTTATTAGGGTTGTAAGAGAGTTTAAATATATTTCCATTCTTAATAATCATTCATAAAGCATAGCCCATCAATCCAAAAACAAATGCCTAAAATTTTGAGTTAGGAAAATTAACCATATACCATGAATATATTATTTTCATATTAAAATTTTTGATGATATAATGAGCACAATAAAATCCTTCTTGGGTTGAGAACCCTTCATTTTGAGCACTCGAGAGACCTCAAAGCAACTTTTCATGCCTTGTCCTTCAAAGTATAACCTCAAATTGCATGAAAAAAATTGAAATAACATACCTCAAATATTAAAATGCTTACATGAGATAAAAAATATTGGAATATTATCATGACCCCTCATTAGGCCACATTCTTTTTCTTTTCTCTCTTAGACCTTGAGATGTAAATGACATTATGCCTTAAAAATAACCTTTATGCCTCTTTTCATGTACTCTCCATCTCAATAACATATTAAAATAACCTATATTATGATTAAAAACTATCGTAAATACTTTACATGTCTTGAAAATAGATCATGATACCTCATTAGCCTAGGTAGGGCCAAGAAATGGTTTAGGTATAGACTTGTTCTGAAGGTCCTACCCATGTAGGCTCACCCTGAGACTCTCATGAGTGATATAATGACTCATATGCATATTTAATAAACATAATAAAATATCTCATGCCTATGTGAATCCATTTTACCAAGTCACCATATCCATACCTTCTCACAAGGATTCGACTAGGCTTCTCATGACACCTTGTACTCAAGAACTAGTACTCAAACATGCTTACCTCAATGATATCAAACAAGAACACTCTTCAGATAAAAATATCACACCATTACAATAATATATTTTTGATTAGAATTATATCATGTCCTCAAGTATACTTAAAGCTTCATAACCATGCTTTAATTATCAGTTGACCATCATACCTCTTTGTGACAACATTAACAGCTTCAAGCTAACCTGAACCTTGACATCAACCAATAGAAGAGATACTAAGTTGCCTTTAAATTATCTCTTGGCTTCAAATTATCTCTTATCACATGGTTTCCTTATCATATAAATCACATAAGCTCATACCTTAAAGACCACTCACCATGCATCTTTACCAGATGTACCTTAACATCAATGACATGAACCTTGACATCAATGATAACACTTAACAATTACAATGTACTATTTAGAGGGGTCAATCACAAGCATCTATGGTAGTGTGGCTCAGTCACCTGATAGATATGATGGAGCATAACCTTAGAGGATTTGGAAATTGTATTTGTATTTTTATTATGTTGTATCAAGCTTATGTTATCTATATTGATATGGACATTTATTGATCTACTAGTTGTACTGATGTTATTGATGGATGTATAGATGTATTTCCTTTCTATCACATGTATTTTATTTTTGTTTTATATATTATGGGAAATTTATGGTGTATGTTTTATTTTATATCATTATGTGATACACATGCATGGTTAAAAATAAAATCAAATAAATTGGAAAAGTATATAAATAACCATAAAATATAATACACACTATATCATGATGGGAAATGTGTAAAAATAAAAGATGAAAAAATATATTAAACCAAAATGATAAATTAAAAGTAAAAAATGTTTCAAATCATGTGTAATAAAAATTTCACCAAATTAAAACAAATATATGTCATACTATATTAAGTTGGGAAGTATGAAATTTTTTTAATAAAGTGGGAAACATGTTATAATAAATGGTATGAAAAATAAATGTAAAATAAAGTTAATCAATCATACTAAATTAATATGGGAAGTATGTATATGAAATGTAAATCATAATGTAACACAAATTATCTCAAATTTGAAGCATGTAATATTATTGTGACTTGGTCATAGTATGAATTTTTATAGGGTTATTTTATGAGGAATTTTTAGTCCTATCCAAGGTCTTCTATTACAGCTCACAAAGGGAATGCCAATGAGGTGGATAATTTTTTTTGAGAAAATTAGTGGGAGTTAATGTCATAATTTAGGAGGAATTTATAGTCCTATCTAAGGTCTTACATTTCAACTCACAAGGTGAAAACCAATGAGGTGAATAGTAATAAGGGAAATAAGAAGGAAATATTTTGTGAGGAATGTTTGGTCTTATCCAAGGTCTTACAATGTAACTCTCAAATGGAAATCCTAAGGGTATGATTAGTTACAAAAAAAAAATTCAAGGGGAAATATTTATATTTTTTTAATAAAATAGGGAATGTAAAAAGAAAGACACAAGCATTTATAAGAATAATTTAGTAAAGATGAGGCATATTAGGTAAGAAAGAAAGACACTAAGAGTCTAGTGACCATAAAAATAAAAATGATACCTACTAAAAATAAGCACAAGGTTTTATAGGAAAATAAATGGAATACTAAGATCACCTCATGAAGGTTATATAAAAATGAAAGTAAAATGGGCATACCTTCCCACAACATATTCCTCATTCCTCAGGTCTTTTTATAAAGCTATCAGTCTACTATGAAGATTAGGTACTTGTGTGATAAAGTAGCTCAAACTAGAAGTTTTTTTTTCTCTTAACCCAATCTACTAGCCTAACATACCCCAATAGACCTTATCTCTATCATGAGGCCAACTGTGGAGTTTGAGATTTGATTTGGAATAGGAGATGTGCTAAAAATAGGAAATCACATCTTTTAGTGTGATTATACTTTTGTATTTTATATTTTTATTTTTGATCATTATATTTTTTTTAATTATTTGTATTTTAATTTTTTATGGATTTTGTGATTCCTCCTCCATACAGATTTGGAATAACCAACATGAGTGATAAAAGTGATACACATGAATGAACTTTAGACTTTGGTTATAGGAGACTAAGTAACCAAAGATGTGATTGACTAAATAATTAGGCTTACCTATGAACTAATATGTAATCTCATGTTTCAATTGTATCTATTCTTATTATGTGAAAGAGGACTAAGGGAAAAATGGAAATCAAAGATATCAGTGTATATAAGTAGTAAAATGAGAATTCATGTTTTTTGATTAATCATATGGTAAATATAAAATATTAAGGGAATGAGGGTTTGTATAGCCATGTCATGATAATAATTATCTTTATTTGAGTTGAAATTAGCAAACAATCATCAAAGAGAAAATAAAGGAATCCATGTGAAATAATTTAAACCATAAGCATAAGTTTAAATCCATGAAAAAAATAAGAATAAGCCATAAGAGAAAGCTAAAGAGAATGAAACCATGTAAAGAACATAAAACATAATATAATGGTCCATTCAAAAGAGATAAGTGAAATCATGTTTGACAAATAGTAAAAAATATAAGATATATAAATGAATCACAAATACAATCCAAATCATGTAATAAAATGATAAATAATGTGAGAGAACACCATGTATTGTTCACAAATTCTGGTAGATTTGACCATAAATGCCATCCATAACATCTGACACATCCCTATATAGTTGAATTCTGACATTAGTTAGAGTCTCATCAATCTTTGAGAAAATTTGTATAAATACTTACTTTCATATCATCTCTACAAAAAAATTAGGTGTAGTAGAAGAAGAGTGATGCTCATGTGATACCTCTTATGTGGGCTACTCAATGTGAGGAATAGGTATCTTAATTATAATGGTAATTGTGGATTTATGAGGAGGTAAAACTAGTGAAAAAGGAGTAGCCTTCATTCTCAGGTGACCTATAGTAAGAATAATAACTGGTGCTAGTGTAGACTATGGGAAATATTGGAGATGTTGTTGAAGCAATTGATGTATGCAATAAGAAATGCATTAGATATATAAATAAATCTTACATTGGAGAAGATAAATCCTATTTACACTTTCAATTGGGAATACATTAGATAATCAGGAACATGACCAATATGGATATCCACTAGACCCAATTAGGGGATCTCTTATAATAATAATAATAATAATAATAATAATAATAATAATAATAATAATAATAATAATAATAATAATAATAATAATAATAATAATAGGAAGGGTTTTAATGCCTCCAGTCAAGTAAAATCATGTAATAAACCTAACTAAGCCCTATGTTGTCATATTCATTATGATACTAACAAGTAAACCAAATAAATCTAATTTAGTACTCACCAAATCTCATGGCATAATATGAGGGTTAGTAAATAAATAAAATAATATTTGCATAAGAGAATCCCAATTAAGCTATGTATAGGTATGAACCTTAATGCATGGGGAGGATGAGTAATATTATTTAAAATCCAATACTTATGCTGCTTCTATATACTAAAGAGAGGAGCAAAGTTAGATAATACTTACCTAAAAGATGAAACTATCAAGACTCAATATCTTCCTTAGCCAAAAGGGCTTCAAAAGAGGTTGTTATGGTTTGTAAGGATCACTAAGAAAGGCCAAAGCATCCAAGACTTCTCCACAAGACTATATTCTCTTGGTATAAACCCTAAGCTAAGACTCCTCAAGTAGAATGGTGGAAGATCTGATTGTAAATAAGCAAAAATTAATAATAACTCTTGGTGTCTCTCTAAGAATGAAATTATGATCTTGTATATATAGGTAGATTTAACCCTAATCCCTTTTTAAATTTTTGGTAGATAGGGTTGACCTACTTAACCTACTATTATTATTGAAAAAAAATCACTAGGTCATGGGTTAGGTTAGCCAACAGCCAACCTAGACCCTAAATGAGTTTCACCAATAAGAGTATAGGGTTGACCCAATTTACCTAGTACTATAAACTGTCAAAAGGGGTTTTAGGATTGCAAAAAAGGTATGAAAGGTGGTAAAAGACTGGAGGAGTGTGAAAAAGAGGAGTAATATCTTATGGGAATGTTTTAGGAGTTATTTAGATTGGTAATAAGTGGAAATAAGGGACAATAATCCTAAAAAGCACCAATGGTATACCCATCTCTTTCCTAGTGCACCCTTTAGGGCATGCACATAGAGAGATTGATACTCAATGGGTTCTTCCAAGATATAAAGCATTAATATTTGATAAAAAGTTGAAAATATTATGTGTATACACTCACGACCTATCAATATGATGGGCAGAACATTGATGCCAAAGATAATAGACTTCTTCATATTTAGATATGTACTTTGGAAGTAGCTTGGGAGGTGGGATAGTATTATCTTTGGGATATACAATTACCAAATGCAATGTATCAGTGTATTGTCTAATCTTTCAATATTGAGTAGAGGAATGGTTATTTTTACCATGGAATCAATAAATACATCTATTGGTATATGGTGGAGGTATATTAGTTGATTTGGTAGAGGAAGAATCATGTTATTGATAATATAAATGAAAATCCTTGGTCTAATGACCAAATCCTCTATGAATATCATAATAAAGTTTGTCTTCCCATTGTGTGGGTAAGGAATCAAGATTAAGTAATGGTAGAAGACCATTACCAAGGAAGGGAGAAGCTAGAGTAGAAACTAGACTAGGCTCATTCATAGGTATGGATGGTTGTGTAGTGGGTCTAAGCATAGTGGCTAACATCTGTGTATGAATCAAACTAGAAGGATCATGATATCTAGAAAAATGGTAAGGTCTTATCATGGCATGATCCATGAGCATACTCTTGAGAGGTTCTGTTGTGACTAGAGGTTTAATACTTGTGTGCTCCATATCTAACCTATGAATAGTAGATAAAAAACTAACATTAGGTATAATAAGTGAATGAATGATATAAAGAGAAATGAAAGATTGAAATAAAGAAAAATGATATATAAGAACCTTGGTATTTTTAGCTTGAATGAATCCATCTAAAAATGGGTCATCTAAAGAATAAACATCATCATAATTAGGGGTATGTAAGTTGACAGTACATGCATGAACTATGTTATTAGTTAAAAAATCATAGTGAATGAAATGTTTAGTTTTGGTTAGAGTAATTGATATGTCATCAAGAGGTTATTGATGTGATCAAGGTCAAAGAGAAGGATAAAGTTCAGTGATGATTTTAGGGGAGAGATTGAAAGTTTTGATATTTAAGCTTATCTCATCTAGTTCATCATCATCTGAGTCTAATAATTTTTGTGGAATCTTTATAATTTGTTATAAATGACCATTATAACCTCTGGTAGAATTGACAAGATAGTTAAAGTATTGGAATTATCTAAATATAATGTTAGGTAAGGGTTCCAGGGTAGGTATTTTAAATACACCTTATTCTTGTAATTATTCAAAATTCTAAGGATTTGTGTCCCCTTAAATCTTGTATATAACACCATTTTAAGGTAATTTGACACATTGGCATGTGTAGACACCTAAATCTAACCACCAATGACCATCAACCAAGCTTTTGATCAATTCTTACCAAAATGCACAATTTGGCCTAAAAATAATAAAACATATTAAATGAGTTGAAATTTATATATTCAAGTGCCAATTTTGGCTAGGGTATCACTAAATGGGATAATGCAATTTATGGGGCAACTAATTTTGATCAGTTCATTTCAAGTCAAAATGCTAATTTCACACCAGGGTGCTCTAGATTTCTCTTTTCTATCAAATATCTTATAGGAGACATGTGCCTTTTTAAATTTTGTGTTGAAAACATACTAAATGGGATAATGGATCCAATGCATCTAAAATCGACATAAATTTCTAATCCAATCAAAATTTGGACCAATAATAAGGCATTTTGATCAATTTAAGTAATTTGTGCACTAAGTGCTTAATCATGCTTAAGAGATAATTAAACCAAATTAGAGCCTAATTGATAATTCTATAAAAACTTGTTGAATACTTGTTTTTAGAAATGATTATTGAATAAATACATCATTAGGTGATCTAATTCCTTGGGAAGGCATCCTTAGGACATAAATGTCACAAAGATTTGAATCAAGCCACCCCATGCCTCATCAAAGCTCTCCCATGCCTAGTTAATGCCCCTCTATCTCAAATATTGATAAGCCTATTTATGAATTTTAATTGAAAAATTGGTTTAAGTTGATTCTAGCCATTTGTAAAAATCTATAAATAGGAGGCCTTACCACATGAATTTTAAGCTTAATTTGTATAAAGTTATAATTCATAATTAATTCCCAAGCCTCATGCAAATTAGTGTTATGATGCCAAAATATTGATCTAATCCAAGCTAAGCCATAACAAATCAAGGTGCCAAAGAGAGATGGAGGTAGCCAACCTTCCATTGATGCAAACTTCATGAACATAAATATAATCATTGGAGCATCCAAGGAAGGTGAAGGATTCTTGATTTTATTTAATTTTTAGTTGTGATTTTCATTTTTTTTGTTATTAATCTCATATAATGGCACGTTCAATGGGACCATTCTCCATAAATTTGGTTTAAAATCCTCTCCAAGAAACCTAATATCCTATCCATGTAGGATCTTGGAGTGGGAGGTTCACAAGATTGAAAATTTTAAGTTAAATTTCTCTTTTTCTAACAATGTTTTTGTTTCTATAAAGCTCAATTTTGTTCTCTAGAAAAATATCGCTATTACACAGTCATGATTTTATGTCAATGAAATCATTATTTCCTAAAAAATGATTTTTTGGACATAAGCAATGATTTCATCATCATAAACAATGATATCATCCTTATGGGTAGTGATATCATTCTTTTTGGCAGTGATTTCATTCTATAGAATAGTTATTTCATCCTTTTGGGTAGCAATTTAACAAAACTATGATATCATCATCCCATGTAGTGATTTCATCATATAACATATTTTTTGTGTCTTTTGTTTGAAAAATAGTGGTTTTGTTTCATAAAAATGATATTATTCTTTAGACCAGTGATTTTGTTAATTTGGGTAGTGATTTCATTTATTTGGGCAGTAATATTGTTCTTTAGGCTAATGATTTTGCTAATCTGGGCAACGATTTCATTTATTTGTGTAGTGATTTCATAGTTAAACAATGATATTGTATTTTTTGACTAGTATAACTCATAACAATAATTTTTGTTGTCTATAATTGTGATTTTGTATGGAAAATAGAGGGATTGACTATGTAACAGTAGGATTGCAACATAGAGTTGAAATTTTAAATCTTGTTTTTTCAAACTCTTAAGTGCTTCAAAGTAGGCCCTTATAATTATGTTTTTTCAAGTTGAGTAGTTTGGAAGTTGGTTTGCATGCCTTTGACTAAATAAACACACTTTCATTTGGGTTTAAAATAAACATGTTTAATCTCACACATTTGAATTAGTCCTTAAAATGAACCTAATCACACATTTCAAATTTGGTGAAACAAATCAACATCACTTCAAATTGTTTTGTAAACTTGCTTGTTTTAGTGAAAAGAGACATGTGTGTATGCTCTCCCATCTATCCCATTTAGGTGAATTTTAGGATTAAAATCACCATCTCCTCACAATTTGAGCCTAGTCTAAGGCCTAAAAAAATGTCATCTAGAGTACTCCCTAAAAACTTGTAATAGTTTGGTTGACCTTGAAAATGAACCTAAAGTATTTCTTTTTATTTCTTTAATTTATTTGCATCTTGGCTTGTGAGGGAGACTTCATTAGCCCATATGAGTTAAATAGGGAAGCTTTGACCCAAGGTTTCATCTCCTAGTATTGACTTCATCCACTCCCACTAGGATAAGAGGTTTTAGTGGTTAAACCACCTTCTAGTGATGGAGTTGTACATGGGATGTATCTTCACTTTGGACATTACATTACACTAAAACAATAGCAGGTTGTAGTGGTTACAATAAGGATAATACCTTTTTGTAACAAGCCAACTGCTATAGATACCCAATTAAGTGCTTTTCTTTTGCATCATGACATGAAAGCCATTGTTTAATTGATTCCCCTAGAAATGTTTAAAAACTTTCTTGTTTAGTCAACCCCACATTATCATACCCTTGCTAGGATTTGGATGATTATACTTAGCATATTTTGGTCATTTTTGCTTGGAATGTTTTGAGACTAAAATTTGTTTGTTTATTCATAAACCATGTCAAAACCATGTATTTGAGTTGAGAAGGGTAACGTTATGCTACCCAAATCATGTCAAACCATTTTTTCCTTTAAGTATTTTGAAACATAAAATAGATCACATCATTCAATCATGCTTATGCCATTAGGCTTCTTAATTTGTTTCAAGAATAGTTTACCTTGTATTAAAAACCATTTATTTTATAACATATCATGTATACCATTTGGACCTTTATCTTGTGCCATCATGTTGTCCAATCTTGTCTAGCTTATTTGGTCAAATCCTAGTTTTCAACATTGATTTTTCAATTAACCTTGTCAAGTTTGGATTCAAACATTGATTAATTTTTGTTTAGGCCTCAATTCATGGGGTTGATAAATAGATATTTATCTTTTAGGTTGTATAACTTTAGTTAATTGATTACCCAAATTTGTAGACTTGATGGTTTGTTTTTTCAATGCCTATCCTCATAATTGTTTGTGCCTTTGTTTGGGAAAACACAACCTTTCTCTAAAAGCCTTTTGCCTTATGACTTATTCCAACTGATCATGTTTATGTTTGATTACATGTGTTGAGTTTATTCCAAAGTTGTTTTCAAACTTTTTAAATTAAATTAAATCACATCATGCCTTCATTTCAAGTCTAGTTTTTGACACCATTTGGCCAAAAGTCCTAGCATAGGCTATTTGAGCCTAACTTTTGACTCTACATTTGGATAAATGACCTAACACTCTTTTCCATTTCCTAGTTTATAACTCATTTGGAACACTTTGAACTAGAATTTTGATGTTCCAATTTTTATTTAGATGTTTGAGCTTTTATGTGTATGATATTTGACATTAGACATTTGATGTTAGACTATTTTATGCCATATCTTAGCACAAATGATTTTATAGATATAGCTCCACTTTTAGACCATATTAGAGATATAACTCCACTTTAAAACCACATTAGAGATATAGTTCCACTTTTGACTAGGTTAGACCAAGTTTGAACCATTTCTCCTTTGGACATAGTTTTTTAGAGTTTGTAAAAGTCTAAGCCTTTTTGTTTTCATAGCTTTCATCATTTATGCAGATATGTTTAACAACACCTATGGTGGATTAATGTATAGTCCAAATTATGATATAATGGCCACACAAAATGAATTTTATGGCTTTAGTCAAGAACTCAATGATGTTAATATGGTTTGTGAGACATATTTCTATCCACCTCATAATAATCATTCATGGGAACAAATTCACAAACCAGTTTATGATCCAAATCGATACCTTAATTGGTATGAATAGGCTTATGTGGAGGACTTTGAAGACCCAAATATAGATAATTTTTTTTGGGATATGAATCCAAACCCTCTTTATAATAATTAGTACATGGAACACAGTCAAGAACCAACTTATGATCCAACTCAATATTGGGATGATATGGTTTATCAAGAAGACTTAGATGCTTTGGATTGTGAAAGAAATTAAGTTCCATGACATCCTTTTATTATATAATCATCAACTACCCCTAACCCTGCTTTGGATTATAAAATATATCAAGCTCCACAATATCTAAGACATACTATTACCATTTTAGGACCTTGTCCTTTAGCTTATGCAAATAAACAAGCCCCATACCACCCTATTGTTATTATATTAGGACTTCATCCTTTGGTTTGTGTAAGAAATAATTCTCCCTAATTCCCTACCATTATCCAACCATAGACCATTCCTTATCCAGTACCAATCCCATCAAAACCTCAACTAATCTAGTCACTCAAAGACCAAGCTATGTTCAAAACTAGTATTTTCTAATTCATTGGAAACCAAGGCCAAGAAAACCAAAAAAATTTAGATACTTTTGTTGAACCAACCACTTGTGATAAGTCAACCTATGATGAATCACCTATTGATCCTATACCTATTGTTGATAAGTCTCATTCAGATGAGCTAGTCTTTATTGAGTCACTTCTTAATGATTATAGCTACCTTTGGGAAAATCATTACCTCAACCATATGCCTATTTTTAAATATCCTCCTATTAACAAGCCAATATTTGAAGAGTTGTCTCTTGATATTTTCTCCATCATTGAGGAGTCTCACTTTGATAAACTAGTCTTTGTGGAACCCACCATGCCATCATAGGCCATTACTTATCTCAAAAAAAATGTTTAACAAGACATCATTGTAATAGAGTACCCATTAGATGAAGCATCATAATTAGATTTCAGTTATATTCTTGGACTGACATCATATTTAGTATCAGAATTAGAATCAACATTAGTCTCAACATTGGATTTAGAGTGTTTTGAGTTAGAATTAGATTCAAAAGAAGAATATGTTTTTGGTTGTTACAACATTAGTTATGCATGTCTCATAGATCAATTTGAATAAATTTGTGATCCTTATATAGTTTTTTAGGATGCGTAATTTAGATTTGACACAAGTTATCCTAGTATGTTCTACAAAGATTATGTAGCCTCTCCCCATTCTATTAACATTCCACAAGCCATTACCATCAACCAAAATAGCCATATTATTGACATTCCATCTCGTATAAATGTCAATTGGGACCAATATAATCACACTTTGTTGAACTAAATACATGGTGACATAGCAGTTGAAGAAGAGCAAGAATGCCAAAACCACATTTATATAGCAAAAGAACACTCTCCTAGTGAAACCTTTTTAGAGGTGCTAGGGAACAAATAAAGTTCAAACTCAGCATCTTTTAGTGAAATTTTTTTGGAAGTGATAGAAGATAATCAAAGTCAAAATTCAATTTTCCTTAGTGAAACCTTCTCAAAGGAATTATGTAACAATCAAGATAACTTCATTGGTGAAAAACTCATCAAGGCACTGATAGCTAAGCATAAAAGTTATTCACTACTTGATGAAGACAAAATCAAAGATCAAATAAAAATAGATTCCAATATATAAAATAATCAAAAGGTAGCTACTCTCAAGATCAAATAATAGAAAAATATGGTGGTCCTATCAAGAGAAAAATTATTCAACCCTGTCATAACACAAGATATGTTGAATTTGACATTAGCAATATTACATGTGACTGAAAGTCCTGATCTTCATTTGTTTCCCCACCATTATAAATTCTATTATCATATACCATTCCCTTTCAAAACCAAACCTATCATCTAAATTTTATCCTTGTTTACCATCCATAGCTCTACTTTCCTTTATAGAGGCTACAAAGATACCTTGTCTTGATGTTCGAAGGAATCAAAATCAATGACCAATGAAAATCACAAAAGCATTCTTGAAAACCAAATTTGCATTGAGTTTTTGATAGAGTAGCTATTCAAACAAGGTGTGGGATAAAAATTAACATGATTGATTATTTTATTTGTAACATATTCTGATCAGGATGTGTATCTCCACTTCAGTAGAAACAACAAAATCATATGCCATTTTACCACACCTAGGCCAAAAACATGTACCCTACCATTCCATTGCCATACCATTACCATTGTTACATATCCTTTTGAAATTATAGCATATCCTAGATAATTACCTTCTCACTTGGGGGAAACCCTCTTACCATTTTATCCAATCTATCAAAAACCATCATTATCCTAGACCATGTCATCTTACCATTTCATTCCTATCTAGACCAAAGCTTGTTTTTAGTCATCATACCCAAATCCTATTTTGATTTTGGTTCCTTTGATTCTTCACACACTTTTTGTGAGGGGATTATTATCAAGTTTCAACTCTTATCAAATCCATGTTTATAATGATAGTCTATAGAAGTAGTGTGATAGTTGATCTGGTAATATATCTTTCATTTTTCCATCCTATCAAGCTTGTTTATGTGAGCCTGATTATAACCACCTTTGGGCAAATCAGTGTCTCACCAGTCTTGATACTAATTATAATCACCTATGGGTAAATTAGTATCATTGACCTATTATGTTGTATCTTATTTATAACTACCTATTGGAAAACTATGGGAAACACTTGTTTATCATGCATTGCCACATCACTTTTCCATCACTATTTTCATTTGCCTAGCCATTTGCAAAATTTGAGAACTTATTGGGACCTAGTTGGTTTTTCCCCACCTTTTGTGTGGATGGAATTAATATGAATTGAGTTCATTTCAAGACTATGTGGGTCATGATCAATTCATATTAAGTCACCTTAGTCCCCCTTTCCATACACTCTCATGATTTTGTGAGCAACTTAATCCAAACACTCCTACCATTTTATGATTAGGTACCTTATAATTCTAAATCAAGTTAAGATACCTCAAAATTCCAAAAATATTCAAATATTTAAAAATACCAAAAACATTTGTCCTATCTAAGCCTAGTTATTTATCCTTGATCTACCTTACTGGGGCATGGTCATTGTTAGGATGCTTTCTTTTGCTTTTTTTAGGTTTTCTATTTGTTTATTTATTTTAAGTTTTTTTTTTTTTTTTTTAAATTTGTTTATTAACTCATATATATATTTTTATCTTAGCACTATTTCCTTGACTCAATCTATATGTGTTCATTGGGTGATTCCTTGTACACATTATTTTTGAGTCCATCTATATTCATACATCAACATTATCATCATGTTTTTTTTATCATTGGTGCATTATTTTTGAGTTTTTATTGGATTAGGAGTTAGTCCTTATTCATATTTTTTCCAAGTATTCATGGTGTTCTTTCATGATGCATACCATCATGTGCTAGAAAAAAAATTAGCTTCAAAAAGGTCTACAATCAATGGAGCCAAAAAAGATTCTCCTTGGCACCTTGGCAAATTCTCCCATCCCACCCTTGATAAAATCAACCCATTAACCATTCTAGTTGTATTATTGCTAATAAGGATGATCATATTATCATTGGTAGGTATAAATAAATCATTTTTAATGATCAATATTATTTTACTATCCATCCCTTTCATTCCTTTGCATTCTTGTATGCTTGGTTATTTTTGGCTTCTTTCATCATTAGACCATCACATCTTTGTTTGCACCCTCTCATATTTAATTTGTATTTCAAGTTATATCCTTGAGTTATGCTTGATAATCAGCCCTAACTAGGTCACTATCATCTTTAGCCAATCTAAGTCTTCTTAATGATTATAACTGCCTATAAGCAAATCATTATTTTGACATTTATTCCTAATTATAATTGCCATTGGAAAAATTAGTAATATTTTTAAAATAAATGTATGAAAGCATTTTTATCATTTGAATTAATATCAACTATGGGTTAATTTCACTTTCTTCTTGCTTCTTTTTGAGGGACTACCCTTCAACATATGTGATGGCCACTCACTTGAGGGGGCATCATCATAGGCTTCCCAAAACCATTTGGAGCTTTGTTCTTCAATTATCATCTTCATTTTGGCATACATGCCATATATCATTATTTGAGAATACATTGCTTTACCTATGGTTTGAAAAATCTTCCAAAATAGGGGTAAACTATAAACACCTAAATCTAGCCACCAATGACCATCAACCAAGATTTTGACCAATTCTTACCAAAATGCACAATTTGGCCTAAAAACACTAAAACACATTAAATGAGTTAAAATTGATATATTCAATTTCCAATTTTAGCTAGGGTATCACTAAATGGGATAATGCAATTTATGGGCCAACTAACTTTGATTAGTTCATTTCGAGTCAAAATGCCAATTTCATACCTAGGTACTCTGGATTGTTCTTTTATATCAAATATATTGCATGAGACATGTGCCTTTGTTATTTTATGTTGACAAAATCCTAAATGGGATAATGTATCTAATGCATCTGACATCAAATTTCAATTTCAATCCAATCAAATTTTAGACCAATAACAAGCCATTCTGATCAATTTGAGTAATTTGTGCACAAAGTGCTTAATCATGCTTAAGAGCTAATTAAACCAAATTACAGCCTAATTAAGAATTCCATGGAAAATCATTGAAGACTTATTTTTATAAATGATTATTTAATATCTACATCATCAAGTGGTCTCATTCTTTAGGAAGGCATCCATAGGCCATAAATTCCATGAAAATATGAATCAAGCCACCCCATGCCTCATTAAAGCTCTCCCATGTCTAGTTAATGCCCCTCTATCACAAATATTGATGAGACTATTTATGAATTTTAATTGAAAAATTATATTAATCATTAGCCACACATATAATCTTGAGATGGATGGTTCAAGTTGATTCTATCCATTTGTAAAAATCTATAAATAGGAGGCCTTGCCACATGAATTTTAAGCTTAATTTTGTGCAAAGTTATAATGCAGAATTAATTCCCAAGCCTCATGTAAATTAGTGTTATGATGCCAAAATATTGAGCCAAGACAAGCCATGAAAAAGCCAATAAAAGTGCTAAGGAGAGATGGAGGTAGCCAACCTTCCATTGATGCAGACTTCATGAGCACAAACTAATCAAGCCACTACACCAAGCATTTGGAGCATCTAAGGAAGGTGAAAGATTCTTGTTTTTCATTACTTTTGAGTTGTGATTTTAATTTGTTTTTTTAATTAATCTCACCCTAGTAACTAAGCATGAAGGTGTTAGTTTAGTTTGCTTTTGATTTGATTTATCCACTAACATGATACTAATCTCCCCTTCATCATCAAATTCCTAGTTCACAACATGCACAGGGAGGAAATTTATCTCATGCGATGAGTTTAAGGTCGATCGAGTAAGATATTTTAGGAAAGTGGAAATTTAAATATCATGAATTTCACATGAATAGTGATGGGAATAAAATTAATGGGAATCCAAACACAACTTAAAGGAGGAATTTATCTTCTATCATATCCTTGTCATGTATTGTGTGTGGATTTAAGGTTACATTTGGATTATCAAAGTGTTTTAATAAATTTAAAGGAAATAACACAAGTGCCTAAGCCTTCATCAATTAAAGCATGGTTAACCTATATATAACCTATTTGAACACTAATGAATAAATGAGGATCATTTGTATGAAGCAATATCTCATCGAGGATCATGGAAGAGATAGGAAACTTAAGTGAGAGAGAAGTGTCCACTATTTTGTCAACATGGATGGACATCTCTTCAAATTTTTGAATAATGCTATATTTATATCTAGATAAGGTATATTATCATCCTATAGGTGGAGGATGAGGGATATTCATTACTAATAATAATTTTATTAGGAAATTATGATGGTGGGAAAAAGTCTGGATAAGTTCCAAGAAGGGAATTTGAGATGGGAGATGGGAAAGTTCCATGATAGGATCCCATTAATCATAGCCCATGATAATATTATTGTATAAAGGTTAATAGTGTTGTAATATATCCATTAAATTGGTTTTACATGTGTAATTAAACTTATGTTGATAAGGTATTTTTGGTTTAGGTTAATTTAAAGTAGGTAGATTGACTTGAGGTGATGGAGTTATGTTCTTAGGTTTTTATTGTGGTCGAGTAGAAGAAATATTGGTAGAAGTTTGAGAGATGTTTTCTTGAGGTATATAAGTTTGGGAAAGAGTATAATTTATATCAGTGGTATGAGAGGTATGATCAATTTATGTTATTTGAGGTGATGCTTGTATGTGTGTTGGTTCCTCATGCCCCAATTTTATGAGATGGGATGGGGAAGTGTCTGAAATAATGTAAAATGTTGAAGAACTATGGTGGTTAAGTATTGGGGTTGAAAAAATATAAGAAACCACTCTTCTCATATTAGTCATGTTAACCAAATTTTCATCGTTGGTGTTGAGATCTATAATACTTTCAATGTTGCTATTAGTAGGGATACATTGATCAATGTTGTCTTGATGATTAGGAAAGGGATCCTTGTAGTTAGATAAATTATAATTAGTTTTGTTCAAATTTTGATTTTTAGTTTGAGTTTCATGAGATTTAATTTATATTTCATAATATTTTTGAAATTTGTCTATAATGGATTCATGGTCAAAGTTGGGACCAAGGAGAAATTCCATAACAAGGTTTTTAATTGTCTACAAGTCTCATGAGAATGGCCCCAACTTGCATGAAACCAAAAAAAGTTATTTAGATCATACCATGTCTTCATAGGAAGAGTGGGGTCAATATCTCATGGTAAAGTTCTTGGAAGACACTTATGAATTTATGCTAATGATAAAGGTTTGTGCATATTAGTATGATTATTTTGAGAAGATGTGGGATTATGATTATAATTGTTATTAGGTGGAGGGGCATGCTCCATGGTATGGTCTGGAGAAATGGCTTAGATGGTGCGACCATAATTAGTTTTATTGTGGTTTTTAGCCATGAAAATCATGTGAGTTCATATTGTAGGTTTGGGAGGTTCAAATTTATGTATGAGGAAATCTTGGTTAGCTTGGTTAAGAGCCTCTTCCAAAGTTTTTGGAGAAAGGGTCCTAACATGATATTACAATTTGGGGTGATGAGAATTAGTAAATAGGTGAAAGAGGTTCTCATCCACCATATTATGCTCATATTTTTTAGACAAATATTTCCATCATTTGATGAAAACTTATGTCATTTTGGTTTTTATTTGTTTACAATTACTAAAATGAGTTAAGTTGTTTTAGGGAAGATCACTAGTTTGCAATTTTTTAACCAATGAATTTACCAAGTCTTATAATCTATTAATGGAGTGGGTTTTAAATTTATTATACCAATATAAATCATCTCATAAAAACATTTTATCTAAGAGTTTAGTGGTAATGAAATTATTAAGCTTGACCCAATCTTTGTAAAGGTTGTTAAATGTTTAAAATGTAGGGTAGGATCCGTAGATATATTATAAGTGATGGTGGGAGTGATACCTCCTATGTTAATGTTGGAAATTTGAGGTACTAGAGGTATATTTTATAAATATTTGATATTTTTGTTGATAAGTGGGTGTTGTGGTATGAAGTTACCATGTGAATCCATTAGGGGGGTTAGGGGCATTAGTATTGTGTGCTCCTAATTGAGCATGGTGGGATTGTTTTTGGAGGTTTATTAGGAGATTTTATATTTTCATAATTTTATTTTCATTATTATTTTGAAATTTATGTATTTGGTTAAGAGTTTGTAATAAAATTTGATTAGTTTGAGTAGTGTTTTAGCTAGTAAAAGTAACATTTGATGCATTAATGTTATGTGAGGTATTAAGAGCTTGAGATTAACTATGAGTATGAGATTAAGTAGTGGAATGTGTTACTATAGTTGCATGAGAAGCACTAGTAACATGAGATGCACTAGTAGCATAAGTAGTAGTAGAATGAAATGCAATAGTAATATAAGATGTACTAATAGCATAAGAAGTATTAATATCATGAGAGGAATTAGTGGAATGGGTATGGGTATTTTGAATAGCCTCATTAAAGGTTGAAATTACCATATTTTTGGAAGTAATTGGCATGGAGGTAGAACAAGACATAGAGGATGATGTCATAGTGTGAGAAGGAGACATAATAGAGGAGAAAGGTGTAGATGAAAATAAATGGCTTACTTCAAATCCTTGGGAAAATCTAGGTGAAGGTGAATGGGTTCTCCTATATGAGGCCCCATCATGAGGTTATAAATGATTATATGATCCTTACCTCTATCTTGATGATTTTCATTAATGAAAAAGATCATTTCAGCCATGTAATCAAGATCACATTCATCTTCTAGTGAAAACAAGGGGGTAAGTATCATGTAAGAATAAGGAGTTTTATACTTGGTGGTGTGAGTGGTAACATGGAAAATGATTTGATCCATCTTAGATTCCATCAAATGTGTTTCAAGAAACCTATTGGGATTATTGAAACTCATCATCTTGGTTTGATTCAAATATATATTATCATCAACCAAAAAATTCATGATGAGGGAGGAAAGATAAATAGTTTTTTAGAAATGAGGATAAACTATAATGATATTAGGTCAAACTAGTTGACAGTATTATGTAGTAAAATAAGTAGGGAAAATTACAAGAGACATAGTCAAACAAGTTGACTATGTTCTATATATGGTTAAACTAAGGAAGTATGTAAGGTACAATCAAACATGTCAACTATGTGTTGAAGGAAAATAGAACAGGTAATATATAAGAGATTGGGTCAAATAGGATGTCTACGCAATAAAAAATACATCATGTTTATAAATCAATCCTAAATCAGAGAACCTACACTTCTGATTGGGAATACATTTGTTAAGTGAGAGTATGACCCATATGGGGATCCATTAGACCCGATTAGGGGATCATTTATCAAAATACACCATGCTAAGGAGGGTTCCAAAGCCTCTATTATAACATAATCACAAAATAACCCTAAGGGGGTCATAGGTTTTGATATTTCACCTATTCTAAGAACAAGAAAACTAAATCTAATCCAGTACTCACCAAATCTTGTGGCATAAAGTGGGGGTTATAAATAATACAACTAAACATATATAGAAAAACTATTCTCACATCAATGTATATGGAATCTTAATACATGGAAGAGAATCACAAATGCATTATCTATCTACTCTTTTAAAGGATAAATAAAATTAGGAATACTTACCTTTGAAGAGGAACCCAATAAGTCTCAATCTCTCCCTTGGCCAAGGTGCTTCTCAAGAGGTTGTTGTGGTATATAAGGATGACAAAGATAAATCAACTCTAAGATACACAACCTATTAATGCATCCAAAATACTTCTCCACAAGATAAGATATGCATCTCTAAATAAAATATGGAAATGTAAGATTTACTTCTCAAGTAAAATGGTTAATACGTAGATGTTCATTCACACTTACTTCTTTTCACTTATATTATCAAATGATGGAAATGAACTTGTATTTATAGGTGGATTTAAACCTAAACCCTTTTGAAAATCCTAGCTAATAGGTTCAAACTAATTGACCTAGCACAATTTTAAATAATAATTCACTAGATCATCCAAAGGTCAACTAGATCCTAAGTGAAAAATACCCCAAAACCGTATAGGGTCAACCTAGTCAACCTAGTATAGCTGACTAAAAAAAGGGATTTAAGTGAGGAATAAGAAAATTAAATGTACAAAATTCCTTAAATGGGTATAACAAAGAAGAACAAGATTAGGTTTAATGGTTTTAGGAGACAAGTGTGTATATAATAAGTGTCAAAAGGGATAATAATCCTATGAAGTACCAATGGTCTACCCATCCATTTCCTAAAGCACCACTTAAGGTGTGGACTTAGAGAGATTGAGACTTGGTGGGTTCTTGAAAGATATAAAGTGTCAGTAATTGATAAAAGTTTTAAAATATTATGTGTATACATATACCCCACTCGAATCTCATCATGTGTCATGTGAGTGAAACATGGGATGGTGCTTCAGGAAATAGAACATGATAACACAAAACACTGATGCTAAGTAAAATGAAGTAATAAAAAAAGAAGATATATGAAAGGACATAATTAAAAAACACATATCTTTACTTAGTGATGTAAATAAATAATTAGACTACAAGATAAGTGAAGGTGTCCAATGTGAAGAACATTAGGCAAACTTGTAGAATTTAGTGCAAAAAATAGCCAAAATGTGAAATTTTTTGGAAGATAGGCATATGGTAGTGGAAAATAATGAGTTAATGCAAAGATATGAGGGTATTAGGAAAAATTAGAAAATTAGAATTGTTAAGGAAAGTATAGAATATTGAAGTCAAATGAGTGACAAAATGATGGAAAAATAATGATAAATGATAGAAAATGAATGATAAATGATTGTAAAGCACATAAAATCATATTGGAAAGTATGAAAAACATAAATGGTAAAAAGGAATGTAAAAAATACTAAATTATGTTGGGAATCATGTAAAACATAAATGGAAAAAAGGAATATCAATGTAGGAAGATGTTAACAAAGATATGTAAGAAAATGATTAGTAACTCCATGTAAGATAAATATGTCAAATCAAGCATAAAGAAAAATATGAAGGACTAAAAAATGAAAATGTAAATCAATATGTAATATAAGTATGTCAAATGAAGATGAATAAAGCATAAATAAGTGAAAATAAAATTTAATTCAAGATATAAGACAAACATGAAGAATTCATACATAAAAAAACATGTAAGAATTCCAAATGTCATATGTAAGATAAGTGAAGTCCACAAAAAAATCAAATAAGAACATGATGGAGAAATGAAAATCAAAAAGTTGCTAAAGTATGAAATCTGAAACTTATTGCTTGTTTTAAGATGTAATTTAAGAAAACACAACAACCTAATGACATGACTTAGTATGAAAATGAGATGTGTGGTAAGCAAATGGTGTAAGGGTGTTTGTGAGGAAGGCTTGGTCCTATCCATGGTCTTACAATGCAACTCACAAATAATAAACCAAGAGGCATAATAAGGTAGATTTGATCAAGGATGTGATCATCTAAAATAAATATTCAACAAGGGGAATATAAAGAAAATATGATGTAAATAAGGAATGGGAGGTGCCACATGGGTGATGTGAACATCCTTATCAGGAAAGAGATACACTAGGCAAGTGAGAAAGACTAAGAACTATCAACAACAAGGACTTAGGGCATTTTGACTAATGAACACAAAGCTTGGGTAAACAAGTGAAGTATATAGATCATCCCATGAAGGCTATATACATGAAAATAAAAATAGACCTACCTTCCCATAATGTGTTCCCCACTCCTCAATACTACTTATAGAGTTTTTAATCTACAGTGAAGATTGGGTACTTACGTGAGAAATTAGGTAGCACTAAGAGATTTTTTTAATTCTCCTTTTCTAATTTACTAGCCTAATGCACCCCAATGGACCTCAGCTATATCATGATACCAATTGTGGAATTTGAGATTTGAATAAAAAAAGGAGATGTTATTTGAATCACATATTTTAATGTGATTTGAATTTTGAGAAATTTTAATGTTGCCTTTTGTATATCAATGCCTTTTGTTTTAAATGATTTGGATTTTAAATTTATTGATGGATTTTTTTATTCCTCCTTCATACGGATTCAGAAAACCAAACATGGATGTTAAAAATGAGAAACACAAGAGAGGTTACACTTGGTCATTAGAGAAAATGACCTAAATACCAAGGTGTCTAAAGACTCCTAGGCTTACCCACAAGTAAGTGTGCAATGTCAAAATTGATCGATGTGAGCCTCAAATGAAAGGAATTAAGGGGGAAATGGGGATCATGTGAGATACATAAATTTAATAAGTGATATAATGATGAATATGCTCATAGTTGATCATAAAGAGGTAAAATAGTGCTATGAAAGGGATGGAACTATGCTATGAAATTCATGTCACTAAAAAAGCCATGCTAACTTATAATGGATCTAGCACAAGCACTAATGAATGTAGTATTCATAAAAAAGTGATTTAAAGATGTTTTAATGTGGTAATTTGTGAGGAAGGCTAGGTCCTATCCATGGTATTACACTAAAACTCACAAGGTGAACACCAAAGAGTGAATGCTAAATAAGGGGGAAAATAATCATAAAGTTATTAAGGCAAAGAATGACATAAAAAAAATAAAATAAAAGAGATATACAAGAGCCAAAATGAAAATAAATGCCAAATTTAATGTGTAATAAAACCAAAGAACCATAAGGGAAATAATGATGATAGTAAATTAAAACAAAAAAAGTAAAATTAAAAAAACCAAAGAAACATGAGACCAAAAAGAATAATTAAGACCTATGTTAACATATGTATCAAAGATGAGCATGTGAAAGACAAGGCTATAAGTCTCAAAAGGTTTCTTTAATTTGAATTTGTTTGTTATTATGCATTGTAAAATAAGAGTGAGCATCATAAAATTCCCTAAAGGGTAAGTGGATTTAGGTATGGGTATTGCAATATGCCCCAAAGTTTGAAGGGACATGTGTATGGGCATTGTAAGATGCCCCATCATGTGAGTTGGAGTGAGGTAACATTGAACTATTAGAATGAATTGCATTTGGTTGGTAGGTGCATTTGGAGATAGGTAAATGTGTTAGTTTGTTAGATTTTAGGGATGCTGAATGTGACATAGGTTTTTTAGGAGAAGTATGAAGAGGAAAAGGAGGTAAAGGAGGGCCATGTATGATATGCTTTAGAGTAGGCATTTGAACTAAGTATTATTTTGGTTCATGTGACCTAAGAGGTTAAGGTTAAATGGATGCAATAATGTGTTTAAAGATGTTCATGATATCTATCCTTTCCTTATTGGTGTAGGAAGAAGTATAAATTGTGGTTTGAATAAATTTGGTTAAATTAGATGCTCCATTTTGAGGTTAGAGAGGATTGGATGAATCAATGTTATGAGAAAATGATTGAAAAGGTTATTTATTAGTTGTTTGAGGTGTTTCAAATTGAGTCATAATAAAGTCTTTCTTTTTTTCTTGGTCTAAGGCTTCTTCTAAAGTCTTAGGTGAAAAGATTCAAACTTTGTATTAAAGGGGAGGTTTAAGAGTAGTAATAAATAGTTTTAAAAGAGTATCATTCTTCATGTTATGGTCCACTTTATGAAAAAGAGACTTCCATCATTTGATGAAAGTGTGAATATATTCATTAGGAAGTTGTTTGGAATTGATGAAATGGCTAAGATAATTTTTAGGAAGGGCATCATGTTGGAATTCATTCACTAGAGCATCAAATCAATATTCTAGTAAGGAGGTGGAATGTCTAGGAAGTTGGTTATACCATTCAAGTGCATCACCAAGAAAATATTTAGCTAAGATCTTGGTGGTAGAAAAAGTATTAGTTTAGACCCATTCCTTATATATATTACCAAAAAACTTACGAAAGATAGTAGGGTCCTTAGTCCTATTATATGTGATAGTTGGAGAAATCTTTCCAATATCTATGGATGCAATAAATGGGGTTGAAGATTAATTTTGAATATTTTGAAGCATTTTATTATTCATTGGAGGTTGAGGGATGATATTCCAATTGGATTCTCTAAGCGGAGGGATAAAAATTTGACTTGGTTAAGACATGATGACTTGAGGTGGTTGACTAGTCATGTTTAATAAATGTTGTTGGATGTTCATCATTTAAGATTGATTAGTTGTTTGCATTATTTCAATTAGTTGTATGACTTGTGAAATAATTTGAGTTGTATCAATAGGTGGATTAGTGTTTGTAGGAGGGATATTAATATTAATAGGAAGAGGATTATTAGTGTTGGTGGGAGAACGATTCTTTATAGGTGGATGATTCCCAACATTGGTATTGGGAGGAAGATTAGGAAAAATGACTTCAACTACATTACATGGTGTAATGAGAGAGGATGAATGAACAAAGTGAATAGTTTCATCTAAAGTAATAAAATAAGTGAGGTTATTATCCAAATCCTTGTTTATGTAATGTTATTGACTAATGGAAGGATGCAAATATTTCATAATTATGATATAAAACTAGATAAATACACAAAAAAAAGATGTAAAAATAATAATAAATAGATAGGAAGTGACATAAATAATATAAAGTTAACTAGGTCGACCTAATACATGAAATAGAGCCTAAAAATTATAAAATGTTGATTAGGTCAACCTAGCACAACAAATAAAGGTTAAAAAACTATATAAGGTCAACCTAACACAATAGATAGGGAAAATCAAATAGCCTATAATAGGTTATGTTGATTAAAATGACTTTTAATTGAAATAAGAATAATTTTGTAAGTATTTTGAAAATAAATAATTACAGGGAAACACACAATCAATTAGATCAATGAGTTTGATCCAATTGAGGCACACAAAAAAAAAACCTTACACCAATATTGGCTAATGCAAGTTTTTGAAATAAAACACACAATTGAGTAAAGAGTAAGCAATCAACTTTAAAAATTAAAAGCTAATTAGATGGTCAACTTGAATGTTGTTAGATTATTTATAATACAGTTTTAAATGTGATAGGAAGTTGTTTATAAGCAAGGAACTAGAAAGAAATCTAAGGATGGTTTTAGGATGTTTGGGCTAAAAGGGATCTATATTGGCAATGGTATAAACTTGATATTGGTACCTACCCCCTTAGATCACACATCGTAGTGATAATGGTGTTAGGTGTTTAGCTAGAATATACCATTAAATACATGTTTATACTTAGCTACCATTAACTACATGTTTATACTTGGCTAGAAAATCATGTCAGCTCCCCCTTGGTGATGAAATCCAAGTAGGTAGGCCTTGGTTAGACAATTGTTAAAGATCTTGTTTAAGATTTTGTGATTTGGTCATGTGTACATAAAATATAAAATAGTGAAACTAAATGGTATATTGAAAACCACCTAATTAGACTATGTGATCTATTCTAGTATGCAAGTAACAAGAAATGAAATTGTGAGTTAATTAGTAGCATATAAGGGTTAATTCCAACTTTGAAACATGATACAATGTCAATGATATCAATACTGTATGCATATAATATAGAAAAAGATTAATAGTGTCACCTCTATATTATAGAAGCAAAGGTCTAAAAATGAACAGGGTTGATATAGTCAACCTAGTTATCCAGACAACACACAAAATATAGAACTAGGTCAATAGGGTCGATCTAGTTGACTATACAGGGGAAGTTTTAAAGACTAAAAAATATGAAAGGAAAGACTATACGAAAAGAGAGAAAGGATAGAAATAAACCTTGGTGAGTCTAAAGATGCAAAGAAATTAGATTACTATCAAAGAAACCTGATAAATACCTATAAATCCTACTAACAGGGTCAACGGGTCAATTTAGCTTTGTAAAAGCCTATTATTGAGTGATTAAAATGTATAGGGTTGACCTAGTAGTCTAGAATGGATGTCTTAAGGTCTAAAAAATTGTACTAGGTCAATTGGGTTGATCTAGTAGCTTGTACCTAAAAAATAGCCTACATAAAAATAACAAAGTCATTTGGATGTGGCTGTATGTTGAACCTAAACATAGAAGTTAGAACTATGTCAATGTAGTCGACCTCGTATGGAAAACATATGATAAAAATAATGATAGAATAATGAAAAATAAGTGAAGAAATATTGTAAGGGTTAGTTCACATCAGTTTCACCAAAATGTATGCAATCATAAATGTATCATGTCTATAAATCAATCCTAACTTGGAGAAGATATGGCAAACCTACACTTCTGATTGGGAATGCATTTATTAAGTAGGATCATGACCAATATGGGGATCCAATATGCCTAATTAAGAGGGCCAAAGAGGGTCATAAATCTTCCAATCTAACACAATCATGCAATAAACCTAAGGGAGTCCTAGGTTTTGATATTTCACCTATTTTAACATTAAGACAAGTAAATCTAATCTAGTGCTCACCAAATCTTGTGGCATAAAGTAGGGGTTAAAAACAATAAAACTAAACATGTATAGAAATAATATACTCACATTAATGCATATGGAATATTAATACATGGAAGAGAAGCACAAATACATTATCTATCTACTATTTCAAAGGAGAACTAAAGTTAGGAATATTTAACTTTGAAGATGAACCCATCGAGCCTCAATCTCTCCCTTGGCCAAGGTGCTTTACAAGAGGTTGTTATGGTATGTAAGGATGATAAAGAAAAATCATCTCTAGGTTACACAACCTATCAATTTATCCAAAATACTTCTCCACAAGACAAGATTTTTATCTCCAAAGAAAGTATGGAACCCTAAGATTTACTTTTCAAGTAGAATTGTCAATAATTAGATGTTCATTCACACTTACTTCTTCTTTCCTCTTCTCTTATCAAATGATGGAAATGAAATTATATTTATAAGTGAAGTCAACACTAAACCATTCTAAAAATCTTGATTGATAGGGTTGACACAATAGACCTAGCATAGTTTCAGACAATAATTCACTAGGTCAGCCAAAGGTCAACTAGCGCTGAAGTGAAAAATACCTTGAAACTGTACATGGTTAACCTAGTCGACCTAGTATAACCAAATAACAAAATGGGAGTTAAGTGAGGAATAAGAGGATAAAATGTAACAAATTCCTATAATGGGTATAATAGAGAAGAATAAGCTTAGGGTTAATGGTTTTAGGAGACAAGTGTGTAGATAACAAGTGGAAAAAGGGATAAAAATCCTACGAAGCATGATGGTCTACCCACCCCTTTCCTGATGCACCTCTTAAGGCATGCACTCAAATATATTGAGACTCGATGGGTTATTATAAGATAAAAAGTGTCAATAATTGATAGAAGTTTGAATATATTGTGTATACAAGATGATTGTGTCTTATAAGAAGGTAAAAGGACCAACTTGTGAGAGACTGGGTTGAACAAAATAGTTGTGTTATGTGGAAATAAAAAAATTAACTAGCCTATGAGATACTGGGTTAAACATAATGACTATGTTATGTGAAAATGAAGACTATAAGATACATAGTTAAGTGGGTCAACTATGTTCTAAGGGTAAAGAAAAGTTTTGATAATTATGAATCTAGATGATCTAGTGTTAATTAACAAAGAAATTCAAATAAACACATATGAAACTAGGTCAACCTAGTCGATCTAGTTGTAACATAACACAAACCTTATACCAACACTAACCACTACATTTTTTACAATACAATATATAATTGACAAATATCAAACAAAAAAACTAAAAATAGAAATTCTAATCTATGGGGTCATTCCTAAATATTTTAAATTATAACTTTAGAAATAAATGTGATATGGTGTTTGGCTTTATAAAATAACAAGAAAGGTAAGTTAAAGATGGTTTCAAGTTGTTAAGTCTGAAAGGGATCTATATCAGTGATGGTACTAGCTTGGTATTGGGGCCTATCCCCTCATTCCACAATCCCATAGTGATAAGGGTGTCATATGTTTTGCCAATATATATCATCAATCATGTATTTATACTTGACTATAAAATTGAGTCAGCTTCCCTCCTGGTGATGAAATCCAAGTAGGTAGACCTTGGGTAGAAGTGTTTAAAGATTTTTGATATTTTGTGGTTTTGAAGTGTGTGAATAAAATAAAATAAATGTGACTTTGATATTTTATGGTTTTGAAGTGTGTGAATAAAATAAAATAAATGTGACTAAATTGATAAATTGAACTTTAATTACACAAGAAACAAAATGAAAGATGTTTTAATTACTATCAATGTGAGTTAATTCCTTTTTATTGAAGAATATAGGGTCAATTAGGTTGATTGATTATGTAAACAATACAAAATAAAATCAACTTGGTCAATTCTCTTTGATGAATAAAAGGTCAAAGAAACATAGTTAAACAAGTCAATTGATTCTCCTAATCAAGAAGCAACTATAAAACTAAGCCTATCCAGTTGACTTAGTTTATTTTAGGGTTACAATTTTATAGACTAAAAATATGAAAAATAAGACTGTAATGAAGAAAAGAAATGACTAAGTTAATTAGAATGAACCTAATTATTTTAATTATGTTGAATAGTTTTTTTTATACTATGTTGTCTAGATAAATATTTTTAGCTGGCTAACAAAGTCAACTAGTTCAATTGAGTCTAAAAACCCATATGAAAAAAAATAAAACTAAGTTGATCAAATGGATATAGTTACATGTAGTTGAAGATGACCTACATAAATCCAAACTAAGTCTATCGAATTGATTTTATGTTAAACCTATGCACAGAATGTTACACTGGGTTCATAAATTTGATCCAATGATGTAAAAATGAAATAAATAATAAATTAAAGCATGAAATAAAACTTGAAAGGGTTAGTTCATGTTGGGTTCAACAAAATGTATACAAGGGAAAGTGAAGTTGTTCTATAAATCAATCCTATCTTAGAGAATATAAATCAAACAATCCCTTTGGCTAGTTTAAACATTTAGACAATTAGGGTCATGACCAATATGGATCCTATAGACCTAACTAAGGGGTATCTTACCACATAATATAACTAGAGAGGCTTTCAAAGCCTCTAGTCAAACAATACCACACAATAACCCTAGCTAAGTCTTATGGTTTCTCACAAAGTAAAACTAAATCTAATTTAGTTCTCACTAAATCTTGTGGCACAAATAAGGGATAATAAACATAAAATTAAACATGCAAATAACTCTACTCAATTCAATGTAGAGGTAATCCTAAGAATGAAGAGATAAATACATTCATAAGCCAATACATGCAAATATATCTACTAATAAAAGTAGAGTTAGAGTTAAGAATACGTACCATGAAGATCAACCCATCGAGACTCAATCTATCTCTTAGCTAATGATGATTTGTAAGAGGTTAGTGTGGTTCATAAGGATAAAAAAAATAGGTTAGCTCAGGATACAAGAATTCTCCTATGCATCCAAAAAACAATATTATTCTCTCTAAAGCAAGTATAAAACCCTAAGCAATGACTCCTCAAGTATAATGGTGGACAAGTAGATCTGAAAATGAATGATTCTATCTATATCTATTGATAATGGGGTAAATTATGTGTATATCTAGTCAGATCTAACCCTAAACCCTTCTAAAGTTTTGGACAACACAATTAGCCCAGTTAACCTAATTCTTTATAAAATAGAGCAGTTA